>WHVE01000756.1:0-62801 GCA_015178995.1 Trichophaea hybrida
AATATACTTGGAATTCTCTATCAAGTTTCTAAAGTTTCAACAGTTCTCTGTCAGCTGTAGCCTGTCGATCCTGATTGCTGAAGGCTCATCACAGAATTGTCAACATTGTTGTTATTTATTTGATTTTGACATATTCGGTTTCTTTGTCAACATATGGTTGCATTTGTAGTAGCACTTCTCCTTGCAATCTATCGGCTCCATATCTTATCTTCCCCTGTTTTTCTAAACACCTCTTCGGTTCGACAGCAATTTTCATAACTAATTTGTTGTTCTATTCTGACAGCGCTTTATAATCAATTCCTGAAATATATTGTATCTCACTTTCTTTGTGCTATACATTTTCCTGATTTTCTCCATTACTTTCATTCCCTACCGACGCCAGCACCCTGTCTATTTGGTCTCAATATCTCCTTATTTCGTCCTTTTGAATTTTCAGTTGTTGTTGCATATCGTCGATCTTTTGTTTGAGTTCTGTATAATTGTGGGAGCCCTTGCAGCCTGTTGTCCTTTGAGATTGGCAATTCAGTTTTGTAGGTTGCCATGAGTACATTCCTGTGTAACTTCCATTGGACTTTTGATTAGGGTTATTTCTTGATTCACACTGTTTTTCTCTTGTGTGCGAGACTTTACTTGTGCCTTTAGGTTTGTATTCTCAGGTTCTTTCCGACTGGTTGTGGCTGTTCACACCAGCCTTGCTGTGACTTTTGAATTTGTTGCATTTTCCATGAGTTCTTTGTGTGTCAATTCCAGCAAGTATAGTGTTGACATGGTTTCTAGGTCCTCTCGTGTATGAATTTGACAGGTGATATCCCTTTCCACACACTGGGACCCTGACTCTGATAATATTCTGGCAATCCTCAAATGGTGATTGGTGGAGGTATTTGTTGATTCTCCAGCTGAAGGTGGGAGCTACTTCAAGGTATATGTTACAGATGTACATCCAGGGCGTGCTGTTTCTGTATATTTAGCAGTCGTTGCCACAAGGAGTTTCTCACCAGATATATCTATTGGTATTCCAACACATCAATACATACTGGTGTCTGACAAGATACCAGGCCAAAAGGGTTTTGAGACCAAGGGTCCACAGTGAACAAAGAATACAATTGCTTTCTTTCATACAGTTGAAAAAAGTATTGAATGCTTCCATTTCACAATTGCAAATTGAACCAATAACCCACATGTATGGTGTTTCGCAGACACAGTGGATTGTAGAATTCTGATAATACATATCCAATTCTTCAAATTCATTGGACTGTTTTATAGCTTCTTTTCTATCTGAAACATAACAGATATAAATTCAGTCGCAGGTACCTTCACTCATTTCACAAAATAGTTGATATGTCTGTACAAGCTCCAACGCAAGATAATGCAAATATGTTGCCAGAAATTGTATACAATCAATCAGTTTTCTAAGTTGCCTACTGCTCTATACTTGGTGCAGCAAGAATTGCAAGATCTACAGTGAAAATATCATCCACTCAAGTGGGGGTAGAAGTGTATATTGATCTGAGAATATTACAGGTAGAATCAATTTTCAAACTTGTTGTTCTGTCAAGAATTCAGGGCTCAGAGTTCTAGGGATTATTAAAGCCAAAAGGCGGGAAGAATAAAGGATTGGAGACAGCCTATAACTATGAAGTCAGGATGCAAGACAGATGGCTAACAAGATCGACAGTAGCCTGTAGCTTTGGGGGTGCAGACTGTATGCAAGAGATTCGATCTCATATCACCAACTGTGAATGAGGTCAAAGCTGAAGGTAATTGAATGTTTGTAAAATAGGGAATAATTGAGGAAGAAAACTTATCATCCACCCAATGCCTGGTTTATATACTGTGATTTTATCCATAATCTATTCATTCCATAATTGTTGTTTTTTCCTGCTTTCGTTGTACACAGTTTTCCCATGATTGCTATATTTTCCATAAAACCTGCTTTAAAACCCATGTATTTCTCTTCTTTGTACTTTAGCCTCCATTCAAAGCCTAATTTCATCCTATTCATACTTTCGCCTCTGTTCAAAACCTGAATTTGTCTTCATCAGGCTGTTACTTTGGTTTGCCACGTGATTTCATTCTTGAGGTGCTTTATGTTTTGTATCATTCACCCATCATCAATCTACCATTGATGGTCACCTATCACAACGATGACACTGTGAATCATACTCTTTCCATTTATATTGTCCTATTAAACAATCTTAATACCATAGAATTACAACAGTATCCATTGTACTACTTCCTTGAATTAGCTGGAATATCATTATATCATGAAAAAATAGAATCTTATAACTTATGGAACTACCTCCCAAAGATAATTACTGGAATAAATAAATTATTTTATTTCTATAAAATATTGATTAAATGAATGAATTCAACTCTAGAGGTAACCTAAGAATTGAAAATGTAGTTATTGCTAAATATTGGTCCTTTAACAAAAGCTTGAATGATCAACAAAAGTATCAACATATATACTATTGCAAGTACTACTACAAAGAAATCAGGACAGTAATCGGCAGAACCGTATCTGTTCAATTATTGATTGTCATATATATTCACTATTGAGTTGGTAAATGACCTCAGATTCCATACCAATACTATCTTGGAAACTAATTCCATACCACTGGTTATTCCTTCCAAATATCGTTAAACAATTATACCTGATGCAATGGAGCAGCCACAGTTGAAAGCAAAGTATTGTTATTCTATTTACAAATCAAATGGACAAATTCAGGTGCAACATCAATACTTGGACCTGGTACTGAATCAGATGATCAAATTGAAGAAGCCTATACAATAGTTTGAATATAATACTTTGATTTTGTCCAGTGATCAGGTACAGTGGGTTATGCAATACCGATACATTATCAAAACGGCTATTCCAGACTGAGATATTTACCTTTGAAAGATAATCAATTGAAAGCAGAAATGAAGAGACATAATCATTCATAAATAAAAGGTTGAAAATTTCAATATACTAATTGCTGGTTGAGAATAGACCTAAGTATACACTAGATATATGATTAGAATAATGAAATATAAAATACTGTTTCCCTGGAAGTGGAAAAGATGAAAAGAATACAATTGGAGAAGAATTTGAATAAAGTTATTTAATACCAAGTATTTATATCTATCATCAAAGCTGCTTTCATTGTAATAAATATCCAATCCACCAAAACTTACAAGAAGTTGCAGTGAGCTTTATATAAGCAAATACAATATTCTGCAAATGCCCAGAGAACTCTATTAACTCTGTTCAATGATTGGAAACAATCTCAATAATATGTAGTATTTTAAAGGTATTCTACGTCACCAGAACTTACAACTATTGTACTCACAGTATAAGAGCAAGGTGAAAGAGGGTCTGGATTTTATGCATTAGGCAAAGAGGCAGTAACATATTTGAAAAAACCTTAGAAGCAGGTACAAAAGATTGCAAGGAATATAAAGAGCAAAAGCAAGGCAGTAGAATAAAGAATGAAGAAGGATTTTAAGTAGATATTCAAGAAATTTACTAGAGGCTGGCAGAGAAGCAATGGCCTTGTTAAACAAACCAGAAGTTATCTATATTAGATGAGTCTTTAGAAAGAAAACATTGGACTTGAACAACAAGCAAGAAGATCAGAATTGAAAGCATTTCAAATTGAATATACTGTCAGTATATATTAGCAGTATATGGAACTGATTCATCAACAAATGGAAGAATTGAAAAACTGCCAACAGATAAAAGACCTACAGTTCCAGAATGATAACCAGAACTATATTATTGAGATTTTGGACCAATTCTTTCAAATCTGATTGTTAGAAATTATAACACTGGCAAATTTATTCATTGGACTCAACTATAAGATTAATGATTCACTATCATTCTCAAAGATTACATCAACAACAGATCATTAAAAAAATCAATTATAGCTTGGACTATTCAACTAGACTTATGAGAAACATCCAAAGAAAAATACAATTATAATAATTAACATCCTAAAAATAATAAACACAATAAGAAGAAACCTAATAGTAATTGTGATAAAAGGAATCAAGAAAACAAGAACATAAAGAAAATTATAACTTCAAGAAATCTCAAAAGGCAAAAAAAGATACTGAGCATGGCAATATGGACAAAGATACAGTCCTGAAAGGAATTCTGAAATCATCGCTAATTGCAAGAACAAAGTACAATCAATACAAGTGTGGAAGTTCCTCACAGAATTGATAGATATTGTAAAAACATCTCATCAAGACCTGATCCTGTAAGAAAAAAATATTTAATATACCTGACATCATAACTTTGATATCAAAAGTATCTTCTTTTTCTCAAAGATTATATTCAGGAGTCTGATAAACTGAATTTCAAATCAAGTATCAGTCTTGAGAATTACAGAATGTGAAAATGTTGACTCTATATATGCTGATTGAAAATGGAAATAAATTTATTTAATCTTTTATTCAATCAATGACATAGTGGTATTTCTATCAGTCTTTTGAATTATAGACATCTCCAGTTATTACATTTATCAGTACAGATATTCATATTTCTTTGGGGTTTTTAATAGAATTCTTGCCAATACAGTCATTGAAAATGTGCATTGGTTTTCAATACTGAATTTACAATTTATCATTTTGTTTAAAAAAGACTACCTCTGAATACAATCATTACTGAAAATTAATTATTAATTGTCCACATTGTGTAAAGTGAAAATTGATAATTGAGTAAGAATTGATAAAGGATAGTCATATTCATATTCAAAAATACCAGTATATATATCATTAGGATAATCTACCAGTATATAAGTGACAGATAAAGGTTTTCAGAAAAAATTATATATTTGAAGAAAAAGCAAGTAGATTGGAAAAAACATTACAGATACAAAGTAGGGTGAGATCAGAATATATATCGATAATATATAAAGTTAGGTCAAATTTCAATTAATATAGAATACATACATTAAGGTGATAATGATCGCAATTATCATTTAAAGGAACTGTATTGAGTAGAGAATTGTTTTGCTCTTTATATGTTGACTCATTTGCCAAAACAATACATTAGTATCAGCATCATCTCTTGTTTACTCTTGTGGTTCTGGATGAAGTTGCATGACACCATTTATAATACCTCAATCTAGTTTATCAACCTCTGCTATTGGCAACAGTCAACTCTTGCGGTTAGGTGAATCCATTAGTTGAGGCATTTTTATAATTTCTAGAACTGCAAGTCATGAACCCTTGACAGAAGAATCAGTCAAGAATTTATTCAACTGGGCATATTCATATATATGTGTTGATATTCTCATTATTTGGTGGCTACTACTACCACTGGATCTGCAACAGCTTCTGTATTATTTGTAAATATGCAACTAACTTTGAACATTGAATAATCATATCATCCTACTGGTAGTAATTTGATTACCCTGCTTGTAGATATTGAGAATTCCCAAAAATCAAATGATCTTGGGGAATCAGTACCAATTTAGTTAATGAAATATACCCTGCTGCTAGCAGAAATCAACTTTTCACAAGAAGATATTCAGGCAAACATCAAAACTGTATGAAAATTCTACAAACCCAAGCAAATCAACAAATCCCAAACATTTGAGTTCTGACTGGGAATATATCTTGACCATCAAAAGGGTTCAAAAGTATTTGCTATTAGGTACATCAGGAAGAACCAAAAGTACATTGCTGAGCTCTTTGGCATTTGCATCCTCAGCAAGCAAATGATAGAATTTAGATTTCAGAAACTCTGGGCGAGATATGCACCCAAGCACCATGCTTGACAAGGGTTCATGACGAGTTCATGAAGCATTGATGTGAGTGGGTCGCTCAGCACTAACTTCGGCATGAGTCCATGAAGCATTCATGAATGCTTCACCAATGTGTGAAATGTGAAAAACCTCGGCAAGTACAGCGGAATTTACTCATTGTACCCCTCATTTGACTCGGTTCAGGTCACAATTGCAATTTCCAAACCAAAGTTCACTTGTATAGGAGTTTTCATTATACTAAAATCTAGTATGCTACATTAATACCTTGCTGTTTCTATTTTCGCTACCATACCATCCAACTATCTGACAAACTACATTGTTTGATTGAACGAGTAATTTGTGCACCAGATTATGGTAACCGCTCCACTGGTAGAGAGCGTATGGTAAAGATGTAGCAGCAGCCCTAGCGGAAGCAGGTACAGAAGCAGCAGCAGGAGCAGAGAAGTAGAGCAGCCAGTCCAGAGTCAATAAACCAAATACCCCGTCTTGCTTTCACTGTCTTGATCAACTCGGCAAGACAAATTGATTGCGCATATGCATGAGTCGATCAGAGTTAATCTGCAAATGTGTGACGGTGGTCAGCACTGGTGCAGGAGGCAGCGAAGATGATGAAGGCAGACAAGTAGAGCAGTTAGTCGGGAGCGAATAGTGGACATACCACAGTGTGCTTGCAGTGTCTGAATGTGCTCAACATGACAAATCTATTGAGCATTTCCATGAGTCGATCGGAGTTAATCTGGCAAAGTCCAAAAGGTGTCAGTACTGAAGATGAAGGAGAAGGAAAAGGCAGAGCAGGAGGAGAAGTAGAGCAGTCAGTTCAGAGTCAATAATAGACATACCCCAGCCTGCTTTCACCAGCTTAATATACTCGGCGAGGCAAATCGATTGAGCATAGCCACAAGTCTTTTGGAGCGGATCTGCACAAGTTTGAAGGGGGTCAGCACTGGAGGTGGAGGAGGCGAATGTGGATAGAAAGGACAAGTAGAGTGGCCAGTTCAGAGCCAATTGTGGACATACCTCAGTGTGCTTCCACTGTCGTGATGTATTCGGTGAGACAAATTGATTGAGCATATCTACGAGTCAATCGGAGCTGAGCTGGAAATGTTTGAAGGGGGTCCGCACTGGAAGTGAAGCAGGCGAAGGTAGAGAAGAAGGACAAGTAGAGTAGCCAGTTGAGAGCTAATTGTGGACGTACGCCAGCATGCTCTCACCATCATGATGTACTCCGCGAGACAAATCGATTCAGTATACCCACAACTGAATTGGATTTGATCTGCTAAAGTTTGAAGGCGCTTAGCACTGCAAGCGAAGGGGGCAAAGGTGGAGAAGAAGGACAAGTAGAGTTGCCAGTTGAAAGGAAATTGTGGACGTACCCCAGCATGTGTTCACCGTCATGATGTACTTGGCAAGACAAATCGATTGAGCATACCCACAAGTGAATTGGAGTTGATGCAAATGTTCAAAGGGGGTCAGGATGAAGGTGATAAGATCTGCTGCTGCAAGTGAAGTTGTGATGGCGATGGTGATGGTGATAACAGTGGAAATACAGGGTGGTGCATGTAAAATAAGGCTTCAGGAGTGGAAATGGTTGACTGGGAAATTGTAATGGTAATGGTAATGGTAATGGTAATGGTTAGTGTTGGCAACGAAGCGGATCGGTTCGAGTCGAACCCAATCCCTGCTGGGTTCGAAGAGGATTCGATCCGTCAAACCTCGAAGTTTCGAGGTTCGACTCAAACTTCGAACCGAATCCAAGAAATTGCGATCATACATAACTAAGCGAGTTCTTGTCCGATTTACTTGAATTTTGGTTTATCTTGTAGCGCTTGAAGTTAGCTACAAGATACACTGAAAATCATGCCGATCGGACAAGAACTCGCATACTTATTTTTGTTTCCAGTTGTGGGTCGAAATGGTGGGGTTCGAGTGAAAAGGTCTTGGCAAGGATTCGCTTCGCTCGAACCGAATCGGTTCGTCAATTGTACGAACCCCGGGCGGTTCGTTGCCAACACTAGTAATGGTAATGGTAATGGTAATGGTAATGGTAATGGTAATGGTAATGGTAATGGTAATGGTAATGGTAATGGTAATGGTAATGGTAATGGTAATGGTAATGGTAATGGTGAGGGTGATAGTATTGATGGTGACAACTGCGCAAATACAGGGTGGAGCAAGTAAAACAACACTTTAGGGGTATGAATGGTTGTCAGGGCGATGGTGATGGTGATGGTGATGGTGACGACAGTGCAAATACAGGGTGCAGGGAGTAAGATAAGACTTCAGGGGTATGAATAGTTGTCAGGGTGATAGTGAAGGTAATAGTAATGGTAATGGTGATGGTGATGGTGACAAAGGTGCAAATACAGAGTGGAGCAAGTAAGATAAGGCTTCAGGGGTATGAATTTTTGTCAGGGTCATGGTGATGGTGATGGTGAATGAAGGCTTCAGAGGATTGAGTAACTTCTCTAAGTGCAAAATTGGCAAGGACGAATTGTACACATTCTGGGATGGAAACCTTGCTATGAGTTATTGATACCGAGCAGATGTCGCCATCGTCAGAGAGTGTTCACCGATGAGGGCAGTCAATCACTCATCTCAGCAAGGTTTCCAAGTACCCAAAAATGGTATTTGAGTAATTACACTGCCAGCTGATTTCAGAAACCTCATAAACCCAGCAGAAACCTCGGAAACCTCAACAAGCAAAAAGTGTTTTGGCTGATGAAATAGATATACAGCAAACCCAAAGAATGTATTGAGTACATGATACCTTGTTTCAAGAATTGCTGGATATATTTTGGATTCAATTGCTTTTGGAAACTTATCTGTAACAACTCTTGGACAATATTACAATTCATTTGAGGTTTAGAATTTGACCTTGACAACTATCTTCACCAGTCACTAATGAAGAATATCATCAATAGATATTATGTCAATGATGTCAGGCCTGCAGTACATGGAATATTTGACAATGATTCAGGATCTGATAGCAAAATGAATATTGATAGATTTTAGCTATCTTATTCTACAGCATGCCACGGAAGTACCAAATGAATTGAACTCCATAATTTGAAATATTCTATAGGTACAGCAAATACAAATCGGAAATCTAGTCAGCCAATTGAATGAAAGAATCATTATCAATACAGCAACTGATCAGCAATAGTGAGGAAGGATATCGGATCACAAAAATACAGGGAAATATCTTCAGTATACAAAGAAACAAATCAATACAGAACTGAAATTAACCCATGAAAAAATCAAGGTCTTAAATCAGAGAGTTACTCTCAATACTCAGGAAGATTTGCCAACCCAAATATAAAAAACAGGGAAGCAAATGATATTCCGAATATGTACAAATATGGAAGAAAATTTCGTTTCACAGTCCAAACAGTGGTATACAGTCAACTGATTGGAAGAAGTAGTATTATGTCAAATCGAATCATACTTGGACAACGTAACCAGGTAGGTCAAACTCACAAGCCTGGAAATATTGATAGCAATATTTCAAATACTATTGAATATGAAAGACCTGCAGACAACTGCAAAACAGATGATATTCAAACTCCAACCAAGGAACAGGTACATGTTATGGTATTTTCCCCAATATGAATCATGGGTAGCAGACATTGACATGAATAATGTGGCTCAAGAGAATGTTCCATGACAAAGTGTATCCACAGAACTCAAACTTGAGTAACAGTTGGGAAGTTTTGACTGAGTGTATTAAATTGTATTCAAAATATGATATACATATCTGGTTTCAAGTGGATAAAAGTCAATGTGCTAAATTCTAATTAGAATTCAACATATATTATTCAATAGTCAATATGACATTTGCTTCTATGACAGCACCAGCACCAACATTGTCAGATTGTTATAGTTCCATGCTGATGAAATTATGACCAGTGAAGGGAAAGATATGTACTTCCAAAGAATGCAAGTATTGAAGGGAAGAAGAATGTGGTACAAAGTATTGAGCTTCAAAATACGTTCTAACAAGTTGGCCATCACAATTGGAGGTGGCATCAGCTCAAGATATAGTTCATGCATTCAAGGAATACAACAGAAATGGACTGGATCAGCAGTTGGTGTTGAAACATTATATGTTTGAACAATTAACATGGCTATTATACAGGAAAAAATTATCATTGTTAATTGATGTTAGTTCTAGTGATGATATTTTGCAGTTTTCAATTCAGAAGACCAAAATAAATAATTTTATATTTGAAAACCAGTATCTCCTTGCAAATTGCTTATTGAGAATCAAAAACAATATAGCTATAACAGATGTTTTACTTAACTCTAGGGCCTGATGAATATTATTCATTTAAAA
Source organism: Trichophaea hybrida (assembly GCA_015178995.1). NCBI lineage: Eukaryota > Fungi > Ascomycota > Pezizomycetes > Pezizales > Pyronemataceae > Trichophaea > Trichophaea hybrida. The sequence goes on from WHVE01000756.1 coordinate 10,090, forward strand.
GAATTGAATTTGTTATCATTAGGTATCAGAGATAAAGGGACAGAATCAAGAAAATGGAAAGAAATAAATAAATATCTATTAAATCAGATACTATGGGAACAAGGGCAATATTTTACCTAAGAATGAATGGATATGAGAAAACAGTTATCAGTATTTGTTACAAAGCTAGGACACCATCAAATTGAATTGGAACACCCTGGTTGATTACTTCAGGATATTACAATCAAGTTTGAATGTTGATTATCAAGTTTGAAAGTAGCAGAATTGACTTTCAGAGAAAATACTGCCAACATTATTGTTAATATCATTGAAGTAGATGGAAATAGGGGGAACACATGCGTACAAGAGAACATCCGAATATTCTGAAGCTTGATATTTGTACTATTGCAGCAGTACCTGAAACGAAATGCCAAAAGAAGGAGAAATTCATGTTATATGCAATAACCTTGAATGGAATCACTAATGCATTGAAACAAAAAAAAGTGGAACAGAAGCCTTCAACAGAGATTGTACTGAAGAAATATCAGCAGTTTTTTCATTATTCAATAAGGTAACAGCTGAATAACTACTCCCATATCAACTCTATAACTATTAAATGAACTTACAGAAATGATTCACACCATTATTCAGACCTATTGATATCTGATCCAGGCAAGTATTCCCAATCTTTAACAAATTCAGTAAACTGACAATAGTTGCAGAATTGATTCAGTTATCATCATTGCCATATGGCTTCCCAGTACCATTCACACAGAAGTCAAATAGGAAAAAATGTTGTTTGTACATTATTATGGATTAAATGAAGGAACAATTATAATTGATTATCCAATACCTCAGATCCAAAAAACTTGGGAAAAGCTTTCTAAGGCTTACATTTACAAAAAGCTGGACATATGGAATACTTAAAAAAAGATCATAATTGCTGATGGAGATGATTGAAAAATAGCATTTACAATCTGTGACAATCTATTCAAATTTCAAGTAATACCTTTCCGACATTTCAATGCACCACCATTATTCCAGAAGTATGTCAATGATATCTTCCATTATTTTCAATATTGGTTCTTTACAGCCTTCTTGGTCAATATCCCAACATGAATAAATATTGAAAAGAAATATAAAGAGTATAACTGTGTGGTAATGAATATCCTTAAGAAAGTAGAATTATACTTGAATGCTGATACTGGCAAATGTAACCTGGAAGAAATCAGAATTTAGAATTGATTTCTGATGTAAATGGAATACCAATGGATCTGAAAAATATTCAGGCAGTCAAGAAATGGAAATTACCAAGCAAATTCAAGTAGGTGCAATCTTTTCAAGAATTTGTCAACCTTTGGCACAGGTTCAAAAGAAATTGCAACTGGGTAATCTAATCTCTCACCAAATTGATAATGGCACTGGTTTCTATCTGCTGCAGAGTTGATTAGAAGAATGTATTGGCAAAACTGAAGCAGGTAATTACAATTGAATCAGTTTTGGGCCAATTCAACAATGACAAATAAATATTTCTTTAAATAAATGTATTAATTATATCTCAGCATAAGTGCAGCTTCAATACAAAACTCAAGGCATTTCAAATCATGTTGCATTGTTTTCAGCAGAACAAACAACAGCTGAAGAGCACTACAAAATCTATAATTGTAAACTAAGTGTAATTATCAAAAGTTTGAAGCAGTTGCTGCCTCTGTATTTTGCAAGTATGTTTTTTTAATATTTCTTTTTGTTTAATAGTTACTATATCAAGACAAATCTTCCTGTTTTTCTTTTCTGCTGCCTTGGCTACTCTGTCTTTAAACAATTATATTTGTACAAACATATGTATTTCCTGTTCAGTTGTAACTGTTCAAGCTTCCAGAGTATACACAGCTACTCCTTTTGCAATACTTTAGCTGATTGCTCTCTGCCAAGCCTTTGTCATATCTTCTGCAGCCTTGGTAAGGTCTGGATTGTCTATCATTTATACTTTATTGAATTGTTGCCTAATATGTTCTAGAATATATGTGTAAAGTATTTGCCTGGTATTGGGACATTCTGACTTTCTATTTGGAATTTAATAGATATCTCATATAAGTAATTGAATATTAACCGAATAGTTGGGTTCTAAGCATAGATGCCAATTGTGGGGAGTGGTAAACTTGGTGGAATTTAATCAGCAGGTTGCAATTTTTTCAGTACAATGTTAAAACTGAATAGAATCAGTTCTATCCAATCAAATACAAAAAGTACAGTTGTTATCTTGAAAGTCATTTGATGGATTGAAGATAGTACTGTTAGAAATTACAATTGGTTAAGGTTTGAATACCCTGTGTATATTGTCGCACCAACAGCTGCTATACTAACATGGATATATGATTTAAGATATATTGCAATATGTGGTTTTAAATAATATATAATATATTTTAGAAGACAAAATAGAAAAATATAGTGATTATTGCAGGAATCAAGAAAATATTTCATATAATATATCATGCAACTATTAACTAGAAGGACATGCCATCTATAATACTCTGATATTGGTATATGCTGTTGTTGATATTTGAACTAATTGCAACTAAGTTTATCAAATGAATTGGCTGTATCTGAAACCATAAGCAGAGTATCATTACTCATACCTGGCTGTATAAACCACTACTGCAGATACATAGTATCTAGAACAATGACTATCAGCAGCCATTAAAGAAAATTACAATATATCGCTTTAACTGCAGTGATGGATTTTCCATTATTATTACTTTGAAGAGACAGTGAACTGTCAAAAATTCTGGCAATAGTCTACTATTTCTTTTCAAATCCAATACAGAATCCAGACTGATGAATAGTTCGAATTGAAAATTTTTGATTCATACTCATCACAAATCCCCATGAATAAGAAATACAAGAATAATGTTAAAATTATGTATACTTGATATATCTATTGCATGGACCGATTGCTTATAAATATAATACTCTCAGTATTATTGTAGAATATGATGGACTCAGTACTCATGGCATCTAGAGGACTACTTACAATTCAAGTGTTTGCGATTGCAGTGCAGAATGGTATTAGTATGATCTGCGATGCTGGTAAGGTGAGCATATATTATGATTTGATCAATATGGTCAAAATAATGGCTGTGACATACTATTGTTATTCAATGAATATTTGATTTACTGGTATCAGATTTTCCTCTGATATCTTGCCCCTCCATCTGGTGCAAAGAGACTGTAAAGGTACAAAAAACTGTTATGCTGCACCAACTATATTTAGTATTAGCAATGGGTCTGGGTTATCCGGCCACCGTCCAGTTCGGAACTGAACCCGTGGCCTCGGTTCAGTTCAGGAACCACCAAAGAACCAAACTGTACAATCTCAGGTAGTTAAAACCCAGAACAGAACAGTAACCCACCGGATTTTGGCGGGTTTTACCTGCAGCAGAGCCTCATTTTTCATCGGCCCCAATAATCAAAGTTTTTCTGCTCCAATTAAGATTTTGAGTTCTGATTAGATTGCAATATGTTCTATATGTAGATTATGCAGTTTTTGATGCTCTTTCACCTTCCGCTGTCCAATTTGCAATATGATTTGCATTCGTTGAGTCGCTGTGAAATAAAGCCAAAAATGCCGCCAAAATCAACTGTTTTTCGCAGCAACTCAATAAATACTAACCGTATTGCAAACCGGAGAGCGGGATGTAAAAGAGCGTCAAAAACTGCATAATCTACATATAGAACATGTTGCAATCTAATCAGAACTCAAATACTTAATTGGAGCCATAGTTTTAGAGAACAAATCTGCCAAAACCTGACAGGTTACGGTTCGGTGTCAGTTTTTAACCGCCTGCCATTGGATGGTTCGGTTCGTTGGTAGTTCGAAACCAGAATCGACCTGGACCCGTAATTTGGAACTGTTGCTAACACTAACTATAATTCGTTTTCCAACCTGTATATGAACAATATTGTTTGTTTGGCTGATTCTGGCTGCAATACTATGGTAAGGGTCAAAAATCTTACTGATTAAAAGACAGTATAGAGTATTGGAAAATATTGTGCGGATATATCATGAATATTCTGTTTTTGGCTGAATCAATGATTCTGTTATTTGATACTGGTTATAGTACTGTCTGCACTCATCTTGAAATATCAGACATTAGAAACACTTATTGTATATCACATTACATCATCAGCAAAGTCAATTGTGCAGTCCTGGAACCCCTGGGACCCTCCAGAAGTTGCGCAGGACAATATTGAATCACACCGTGTGCAGAGCCTCTGGGAGCACGGTTGCAAGAGTCTGGAGCCTCTGAGAGTACTGGTGCCAAATTCTGCAGGTTTTGGGTGCACAGGTGCAAGGTTCTGGAGCCTCCGGGGGCACCGGTGCAAGGTTTGGGAGCTTCCGGGAGCACTGGTGCAAAGTTATGGAGCATCCATGAGCACTGGTGTAAGGTTTTGGAACCCTCGGAAGCGCCAGTGCATTGTTCTCTAGCCTTCAAGAGCACTGGTGTAAGGTTTGTGAGCCTCTGGGAGCCCTGGTATATAATTCTGGAGTTTATGAGAAACTTGTTTGTGCTTGAGCACAACCACCAACGTGCTGGAGTGGCACTAGTATTGGAACATAAGTGCTTGAAATAGTTGTTTCAATTGATATCCAACTATCTGAACTAATAACACACTTAGATTGATACACAAGGGACATAAAATGGGCTTGGATAGAGATGACGATATAGATCTCCAGTGGGCTTGGAGAGAGATGAAGAGATTGATTTCATGCCGGCTTGGAGAGATTAACACGTATCACCGGTAGGATTGAAGAGAGATGGACATGATTGATTGCAAGTGGGCTTGGAGGGAGTTCAAAGAGAGATGGATGAGATAGATATAGAGCAGAATGAAGGTGGTTGAGCACAAGAAATTGTGAGAGAGAGGGTCTCTGAAACAGTTGCTGAAAGTGAGGGCAAGACACAACGTGAGTAATTAGTACGAGATCTGGCTTCGGAGATGTTAACGAATGATTACGAAGGCAAGTGCAGGACTTTACTTCGGTAGATAGTTGAGACTATATGCACAGTGCTCAACAACACATACAGTGCTTGTATTGGAGGGCCAGAGTGGGTGGCTGCTGTCGCCTGTAGAGAGTAAGGCCAGAAGAGCATGGTCCTGAAAGAGTGTGTGAGTGATTGGTGCAAGACCTGTAGATTGAGAGATGTTATTGCAGGATTATAAAGCCGAGTGGAGGACTGAACATTGCGAAGGGAGCAGTCGGTCTCTGAAGCCGGCTGCAGAGATGAGTTCCACGGTTTATGAAAGTGATCGATAGAGCGAGGACAGATGACAGCTGGCTCATAATGTTAACTGTCTGATGACTGGCAATACTCAGGGTGGGAACATAATGCTAGATACCCTTGATGGGACGAGGTTGAGAGAGGGGACAAGAAGGAAAGTAACAGATAATAAATGACAGTTGAAGAGCTGCAGAGACACAGAGATGGATTAAAGTTCTCTGAGAGTTTTGATTCGTATGTGAGAGACTAGGACTGGATTCGGTAAGTTGCATTCCTAATCTCATCTAATCTGTTTGATAGTCAATGGGCTAAGCCGTATAAGCCTTGATTGGGCAGAAATCTACCTCTGATTGGCATTCAATCTGCGAGTTTAGGTTAGAAGATACAGTTGGCCAAGCAGATTATACGAGTTGACAGGGGCAACCTACAGGTTCAAGACTCAGTTTTTCACGTACGAATCCACGCTTTTGGAGCTTTTATTTATATTTGGTCTCTTTACAGCGATTCAGCTCTGATCCATTTTATCCCTCTTCCCTTCATGTCACATCCAGCTTTACCAAAGTTGATTGCCTCATTTGCGTTTTGCTAGGCAAGCCAGCTGTCATCTGTACTCACTCAATCGCTCACTTTCACCTACTGTGTAGCGATCATCTCGGCAGCCAGCTGCAGAGACACACTCCACTCGATTCAAGTTACCTTCTTTACTCAGCTTTAGGATCGTGGGATAACATCTCTCAAGCCAGGTCCTGCATCGATTTCACTTGCACTGCATTTGGCCCTTGCTCTCTGCAGCCAGCTGCAGCTACCAAATCTCCCTTTATGCATCTATTACACTTGCGCTGCACCTGGCCCTCGCTCTGGGCAGACAGCTGCATCTACTGACTCATCCTTCTGACTACCTCTCATGCACATGCTGCCAAGCACCATACGTGCAGTCTCTCCTCTCCATCAAAATTATGTCCTCCACTTGGCTTCTCCATGTCTGCTTGCCCATCTTCACCTCATCTCTCTCCAAGAGGGATTGAATGTTGTCCCTCATCTCCCTTGTGTTCATCCAACACCATATATATTGAACATATCAATACAATTAATATGGCACCCTCATCCGAAGCGTATGCACATGTGAATTTGGGAGTACCACCGGGGGCTGAGCATGTCAGGAGCACCAAGCATCTTATGAGCATCTCACAAGAGTTGAGCACTTCAGGAGCACTTGGGATCTCAGGAGTGTTGTGCGTCTCAGGAGCATTGAGCATCTCAAAAGCACCTGAGATCACAGTAGCATTGAGCATCTCAGCAGCACCTGGCATCTCAAAAGCATTGCGCATCACAGGAGCACCGTGCATCTCAGGAGCATTGAGCATCTGAGGAGTACCTGGCATCTCAGCAGCGTTGAGCATCTCAGGAGCACCTGGCATCTCAGAAGCATTGAGCATCTCAGGAGCACCTGGCATCACAGGTGCATTGAGCATCTCATGAGCATCAGGAATCTCAGGACCATTGAGCATCTCAGGAGTACCTAGGATCTCAGAAGCGCCAGGAATCGCATGAGTTTCCAGATACTCAGGAGTGCCATGTATCTCTGGTGCACTGGGGATCCCAGGAGCCAAAATGATCTCACCATCTCAGATGTGTTGAGTACGCTAGCAGTAGTTTTCAGACTTCTGAAACTCAGGTCAAGTGTACCGACAGTTTGTGAAATAGAAAACAAAACTGTCAAGATTTGGAAAGATCTTGGCTAGAGCTGCAGGAGGGTCCAAAACTACACAAATATCTCCAGGATATTCCCAGAGTACCTGCCCAAGCTCCTGGTGATTCCTGGACATTAGCTGAGATCTCCGAGAGGGTCTGAAACTGTACTATATCTCCTGATGGTTCCCAGTGTACCATTTCATGATCCAGAAGTGTCTGGGAGTGGGCGAGAGTATCCAGGAGCCTCCGGGAGCCTCTGGGAGCCTGCCCTAGTTGGTAAGAATGCTCTGCGGTGATTTTGTATTTTTCTCATAATATTCTAGTTTGTAGTCAGCTTCAATAATTGGGTTTAAAGTGATTGCTTTTGAAATGATTCGGTTTAAACATATCAAATCAGTTCGTCAATAATAGAAGTCTTGAAATGTCTATTGCCCGATCTGTACATATTTGTGGATAACAAATGAACATTCCAGAGAAACATTTTGGTGTCATATACCAATGTAAAATTTTAAAACAATTTATGCTTTTATTATTGAACTATGATCAATTGAAAGTAACAGCAAAGCTTTGGAATATGCCTGAACAGTTTATATAAAGGCTGCATAATTTGGTTTTCAAAATCAGTATATATAAATGTAATGAATAGTTTGATACTTTGTACTTTAAAGTTACAACAAATTTATACTATTTATAATATCAAAAAGCATTTCATTTCAATATTTGAAATGAAATTAACATTTTTTGGATTGAGTTGAAGATATCCAGGGATGGATCAGTGTATGTAATAGTCCGGGTAATTATATTCCAATTCTATTAAAGTCAAAAGCGATGTGAAAAATAGTCAACAAAAACCATTCCATTGAAGTAAATAAAAACGTCCACAATAATTGTGAGCTACAAAGTTCAATAAACGACTAGATTACAATTTGCTAGTAAATATGTGTCCAGGTTTCAAGGCTCAAAGTTCTAGGAGTTATAAAAACGAAACCAAAATTCCAAATTGCAACTATGTGAACAAAACAAAAGACTCAAAATCTGGAATCACAGAATTGACGGAGGTTGATACTGATCCAATTGATCGTTTTCTGGATTAGAGAACAGGTGCAGATCAAACCAATTCTTGACCGAAATATCCTTCTAATATACAATTGATGAAACTATGATCATCACAATTTGCTTCTTCATTACACATCGGACCCTTGTGGAGTTTTGTATATCTTCTTTGCTTTTTGCAAGCTCATTTCATTTTTTATCCCCAGTGTCTTCCCATTTTCTTTGGCCATGATTTATAACATTTTTTCCTATGTTTCAAAATCTGTTTTTTCACCAAAAAACCTGGTTATCAATTGCATAATACTCAAATCTGTTTCTTTTGAATACAAATTCAATTTCCAATCATCTATGATTATTTAATTGCCAATTCTCAATTCATACTGCTGTGACAATAGCTGTCCCTTTTATATCTGAGATTCTATAAGTTGACTGATCCTGGTTGGTCTGGTTGTTTTGTATAGAATTTGTTGATGGCCTGAAGTCCATCTATATTTATTGCCAGTTCTCAGCTTGTTTTATTATATTTCATTGTCATAACCAGATATTGAAGTTTTTTCTTGAACGATTTTAAATCATCAATTTTCTTAACTATATTTTTCTTTTCTCTATTCACAATTACTGATGGTTGTAGTTGAATATGTAGTTCTGGAAGGGGGTGTTCTGCTGTGTTTAATAATGGTAATAATGATTGTACTGGGTAGATGTCTATGTCTTGTGGTAATTGCAATAAGTAGACCCATGGGATCATATTATCAAAGACTGTATATGGTCTAATGCACTTCCAATGAAGTTTCTTCACAGATATCGGGAATGTGATATTCCTGGCATTCATGAAAATAGAATCACCTACTTTTCTTCTCTGTTCTTTATGGCAGTTCTTATCATGTTGTTTTGCTTGAATCGATTGTACTCTGACCATTTCAACCGTTATTTGATGATATACTGTCTTTACCTTCTCGCTATCTGTGTGGTATAGCCTTCTCAAATGTCATTATTATTGTAAACTGAATGTTATTCACAGGTGATTCTAGGATGATATCTGTAATGCCTGAAGAATGACCAATATTTTATTTACTCAGGGGCACTGTTGTTTGATGTCAACTCTGCGATTGAAAGTTATTGAATACAGTCATTCAATTGAAAATGAACGAATGCTTGGAGAAACTAATTCATGATTGCATTGAATCGTTCAGTATGTCTGTCTGTTTCTGAATAGAATACTGTAAAAAGTCATCTTGCAACTCCTGAATGTTTCCATATGGGTCTCCAATATTCCAAAGTAAATGAAGGTCTGTAATGAAATACTATAGTAGCTGGCAATCCATGCAATATGAATACTTCTCAGATGAACATTGTTCTAAGCTTCCTTTCATCAGTGCTGTTTCGACATGGGATCAAGTATTATATCTTTGTTACCCTGTCCACCACCTTCCATATAGTATTGCACCCATCATTCTCTGGAAGGTGTATTATGAAGTCTATGCTTACTCATTGGATTTTCAAGTTATGGGGCACACAGAACCCTCATTCAGCTCAAGAGATATTTTAATGCTGCACCTGATCAATTTAGGCCTGGGCTAGGGTTATGAGTCTCCTATAACTCGAAAATCCGGCAAGTAGATTCTTTCATGATTGTTGTAGTACTTCTGGTAGTCTGAGCCATCCATTGATCATTTGATAGTTCGTTTTGCTGCATTGATATATTTGGCAATTCTGCATATATCTTTCAATATTCTTCCTTATACCTTCTCCATTGTGATTTCTTTTGAGTAGTTTGAGAGTTTTGGGTCTTTCTTGATATTCTGCTATAGATGAATAGTGAAGTTCTTTGAGTAGATTTGGATTATTTTTATCTCTAATGTTGCTGATGACAATTGTGTGTGCCCATAGGCTTTTGCGGCTGTCATAATGGCAACTTTGGCATATATTTTGGATCCAGATTCTCAACTCCTGTGATTCAATATTTCGGTCATCCAGATTCACCACTTCTACAATGGATGACACAATTGGTCCTGTATTTCCCTGATAGGATTCACAGTGTTGAAGACAATGTGTTCGGTTATTTTGGCACCCAGTTTTGGAGGAATGTCTCTGGGCATTCAAGTATGTATATCTGACTTCTCACTTTGCTTACCCAGTTGGTATATATTCTTGAACTTGAAACAGAATACACATTCTAACAATTGTGTGTGCCTTCTGTTAAGTCATTTCAAGGTCATAAATTACTCCAAATTCATGAAGTAAGTCAGTATTTCGATTGGGTGTGCTAACTATTCATATTCAGGTCTCCACTGTTTAATATTCTGCAAAATTGTTCCCAGCTCCTAGTGGTGGATTTTGTTATTTTCCTTGCCTGGTGCATATGTCTTTGACAAGAATACCACTGGATCAAATATTGTTTAATTATTGTACAGCTATTGTATTTCTGTGGCCACATAACTGACTATATTTGTTCTCCATAGAATTTGTTTATCATAATAGAAGCAGGGCAATTCAAAAGCTGATGTGAATGCCTTGTTGAATTATATGAAGGCTCTCTTTTGATCAGTTTCCCAGCCAAATGGCATTTGTCATTTTGTTAGCATTGTCAGTAGTTATACTATTCTGCTGTGATCCCTAATAAACATTGAATGAAAGTTAGAAATACCGAACAGTGCTTGTACTTCCTTGAGCTCACATGGTGCCACCCAATTCTTGAGGGTCACAACTTTTTACAAGGAAATGAATATTTCTTTTTGAGCACCTCTCAATGAATTCTATGAAGTCTAACAGGTTGTCACAGAATTGTAATAAATCTTTCGAATCTGTGAACAGCCCATTTCATAGAACATCCAACTCGGCTGTGTCATTCAAATTTGTTAAGGACTCAGGGCCAGGTGTTGAGGGTTCAGGGCTCAGGGTTCTGGGGGTTATAAAATCCAATAGCAGGAAAGCTAGAATCGAGAATAGCCTGTAGCTAAAGAAACGAGGACTGTACGCAAGAAACTCGATCCGGAATCGCCAAGTGTGAAAGGACTGAATGCCGAAGCTAATTGATTGTTTTATAGATGAGGGAACGAGTGAAGAAAGAAACTTATCCTCCGCCAAACACCTGGTTTATATGCCGTATTTCACTCGTTCCATAATATCTTTAAACTCCTGCTATCTTTGAAAATCGCTTTTGCACGGTTCCGCCGTTTCCCGTTTGAAACCTGATTTCAAGCTGGTCGTGCCATTAGCCTCCGTTCAAAACCTGATTTCATGCTGGTCGTGCCTTTAGTCTCCGTTCGAAACCTGATTTCACTCTCGTCGTGCTTTAGCCTCCATTTGAAACCTGATTTCATTCTCGTCATGCTTATTCTTTTATATTGATCACCGATCATCACCCCACCATCGATCGTTACTCAACACAACGGTGGCAGTAGCTCCCCCATTCCAACGCCGAGTACCTACGAGGTTCACGACCCAGGCTTGCCAGGTTGTTCGGCATGGAACTTGTCGATAGCTTTAAGCCTGTCGACGTTGATCGTGGGTTCTCAACTGCATTCATCGTAGCCCCTATATTTCACCAAATATTGTAACTGCCTTCGAAACAGCCTGGAATCATCTATCCGTTTGACCTCGTACTCCTCTTCTCCGTCTACTATTACTGATGGGGGTGGTTCTTGATTTTGATACCGGAGAGGGTCTTGAGCGGCTTTCCCCAACCGTGATATCCGTTGGACATTGAGGATCTGTAGCTGGTTGAGTAAATTGATTCGATAGGCCCAGGGACTGATAATTCGGTAACATCGTATGGTTCTATGCATTTCCAATCAAGTTTCTTGCTTGGGCGAATTGTTGATATATTTTGTGTGTCCAGCCAAACTTTATCGCTGGCTTCCAGCGAAGTGCCAACCTTTCCGGACTTGTTGGCTTGTTCGGCCTGTATGGCTTGGGCCCTTTTCATCTCGGCTCTGAGTTCGCTGGAAAGTTGTTCCATTTGTTGGGCAATCTGCTGGGCGTTGACTTCGGGAATATCGTTAGGATCTTTGATTGGATGTTGGCCGAAAGTCATTCGTGGATGAATGCCGTAGTTGCCAAAGAACGTGGAGCAATTAGTCGTCTCCGAGGTATGATTGTTTGTTGCGAATTCTGCCAATGGTAACCACCGTACCCAATTGTCCTGCTGATAATTAACAAAGTTTCGGAGATACTGTTCCATTACTGCTTTGACTATTTCAGTTTGGCCGTCAGTCTGGGGATGAAATGCGGTTGACAATCTTCGTTCAATTCCCAATCTTTCGCAGATGTATTTCAAGATTTCCGAAGCGCAATGCGGTCCTCGATCGGACACTATTTTTTCGTGCAGTCCGTGCAGTCTGAACACTTCTTTGATGAACATTTCTCCCAGCTTCATTCCATCTACTTGATCCATATAGGGTACTAAATGTCGCATCTTCGTTAGGCGATCGACCACAACCCATACAGCGTTGAACCCTTCACTCTCTGGCAGTCCAACTACGAAGTCCATACTCTAGTCCATCCATGGTTGCTCTGGTATCTCTAACGGTCGTAGCAAGCCATGAGTTTTTCCGTGGATTGCCTCGCTCCGTTGCCAGGTGTGGCAGTTGCGTACATAGCCCTCCACGTCCTTCCTCATCTGATTCCAGGAGTGACTTCGGCATAGTAAGTTATAAGTTTTTGCTCGTCCTAGATGTCCTGCAACCGGAGAGTAATGGCATTCTTGGATCCACTTGAGCTTATCCTCGTCTGTCAGTTGGATTTGTATTTCAGAAACTTCCAGCGACTGGTCCATATGCGTACATAGCCCTTCGCTACTATCGTACGGGCAGTGCTGACATATATTGTATATCCAGTTCCATAACTCTTCGGAGCTGAAGGAGTCGCTATCCAGGTTGCTGTTTCCGCAAATGCCACGATAAACCCATTGCGTACCCTCTCGTCGAGGTTTTCCATTTTCAATACGATTTGCTGGGTTTTTTCTGCCACCCCCTTCAGAGGAATGTCTCCTGGCATTTATGTAAGTGCAACAGGTTTTTGACCTTGCTTTCCTGGCCGGTATACTATCTTGAATTTAAACCTTGACAGATATTCGGACCATTGGGTCTGCCTTCGATTTATCAGTGTCAATGTCATGAAATACTCCAGGTTCTTGTGATGCGTAAGATTCTTAATCGGATGTGCTGAACCGTCGCATTCGGGTCACCATTGTTCCAGGCGTTGGACTATCCCACCTAATTCTTGGTCGTAGATTTCGTAATTTTCTTTGGCGGGTGTATGTTTCTGGGGAAGAAGGCCACAGGGTGTTGCACTCCTGAATTATCGTACTGAGTGAGGACTCCTGCGGATACGTAACTTCAGGCATCAGTTTCGAGTTCTATGTCCTTTTCATAATTGAAATGGGCAAACACTGGTGCCATCGTAAAGGCCCTTTTGAGTTCTGCGAATGCCCTGTTTTGATCTGGTCCCCAGCAGAAAGGTACTAGCTTTTTCGTGAGTTTTGTTAGTGGTTGAACTACCTTGCTATAATTCTGTATGAACCGTCGATAAAAATTATCAAAGCCTAAGAAGGCTTGGACTTCTTTAAGTTTCTCCGGTGCTTCCCAGTTTGCAACTGCTTGGACTTTCTCCAGGTCCATTCTGATTCCGTTTACTCCAACAATTAATCCTAGGTATTTGACTTCTTTCTTATGAAACTTGCACTTCTCCGCGTTTAGGTTGGGGCCGGCTTCGCTGAGTGATGTCATTACTGCTCTAACGTGCTCTGTATGTTCATTCAGGTTATTGCTGTAAATAAGGATATCGTCCGAAAAAGCCGTGCAGAATATATCCAAACAGGGGCATAGCGTATCACTGAGGAATTCTTGAAATGATGCTGGCGCGTTGGTAAGTCCAAATAGCATAACTAAGGATTCGAAATGTCCGTATCGGGTTCTGAAAGCCGTTTTCCATTCGTTTCCTTCCGCGATGCTAATCATATTGTACGCGTCGTGGTTGTCTAACTTGGTGTAGTAACGGGCTTTGGAGAGTCTTAGCAAGGTTTCTTGGATCAATGGTAGGGGGTTTCGGTTTTTCATTGTTCCTTCATTCAACCCTCGGTAGTCGACACAGCGTCTCAGGCCTCCTCCTGGTGTCGGAGCGAAAAGTACTGGGGCTCCGCAGGGGGACGACGATGATCGGATAAATCCCTTTGACAAGTTCTTTTCTATCCAATCTTTTAAGACCAGTAATTCTTCCCGGGATAGGCTGTAAATCGGTCCAAATGGTGTTGTAGAGCCTTCTTGTAATTTGATCTTGTGATCATAGGATTGATGTGGTGGAAATGTTTCTCCGATTACCTTGCTGAATAGAGGTAGAAACTCGTGATACTCCTTAGAAATGACCTCTTCGGCAGATTTTTCTTGTAGATTATGTATTCCCAAGATTTCATTGATTTCGTACAATGTAACGGCGTAAACCTTGAGTTTCTCCTTCTTTATTCTTCTCATCAAATGTGATGCCGCTATTGCGCAGATGTCCAATTTCGGATTCTTCGGTTCTGCTGTTGTTTCCATATGATTACCCCAAGCCCATGCGCTCGAATGATGCTGACAATGTTGTTGGCAATAACCGCTTTCGAAACCTATCCTTCGGCTCTGGAATTTGACCGGGATGTCGTGAAGCTGTAACCATGGTAATTCTAACACTATCGGGTAGTGCCATAATTTGGTAACAAACACTGGTAGCTGTTCCTGGTGTGATCGTATTCCCATATTTGACTTGGCCATGGTTGTAATGGTTCTTGATTCGATGGGTCTTCCTTCGATAACCTCTAACTCTCTTGATTCTCGTGATTCCTTCTCTTCTAATAGATGATGGCGAACACAATCTGTATTCACAAATGCTATTCCCGTGGCTCCGCAGTCAATGCAAGCATGTGTGTTGATTAATCTGTCCCGATTTTCAATGAACATTTCACAACAAGATGCTTGCTTTCCATTCCAGACTCCTGAATTTCTGGGCTAGTAATCGATAACTGCGAAATTCCAAAACGGGACTTAACAACTGTAAGCAAAGAAGATTCGTGCCCAGCGCAATGGCCATCCTTATTGCACAGGCCTAGACTTTTCCCGACTTGACTTCTTTTTCCGAATCTGTGTCCATTTCATATGCTGCTTTCTTACAAGGTGTTACTTCCACCTGCCCTGATGCTGCTTTCAATTTTCACAGGCAACTTGCTGCAAAGTGCCTTGAATCCGCACAGTACATGCACAATCCTCCGTCTCTGCGTCTTTTTTGTTCCTCCAGCGTAATCTTCCTCTACTTGACTGCTGACAGGTGCATTGCAGCAGGGCTGTGGTAATCTCCTACAGTGCCTGCAGGTACTATATCTGGGGCAGGTGTGGTGTTCCTCGTGGTTTCGTGTTTCTTTGATCCTGCTGTCCATCTTCCCGACTTTCTTGCCGCAGATCGGGCGTGGATTTGGAAGTCTCTCTTCGAGCACATTTTGACAAATTGCGTGAGATCCGACGGGATGTCCCAGTGCTGTAGTGAGTCCTTCAGCTCTTCAGATAGGCCTTGACGTAACACTTCCAACAGGGCTGCTTCGTTCCAATCGACGTCAGGTACCCACGGTTGGAATTTTTCCTAGTATTGGGCAATTTCTCGATCCTTCTGCTTAAGTTTGACCACTTCCCGATTCGCTGTGGCACATATGTCATGGTCCCCAAAGGCCAACTGCAACAGGTCCAGTAATATTTGTAGCGACTCTAACTAAAGATCTCCGGTTTTCCTGTCGATGTATGGTTGAATTTGATTGAAGGCCACTCCTTCTAATTGATTTGCCGGGTACCTCATTTTGGTTTGTTCGCACAAGAATCCTCCTGGTTCATCCACAATTTTCATGGCTAGCTGTGCCATCCATCCTCGAAGTGCCCTTTGGTCTGTTCCCAAGAATCTGAGAATTTCACTACCTTTGTGTCCTCTACCCCCATTGCCACCATCCGATAATTCTGCCAGTGCTAATTTTCGCTTGACCTGATCGCGATATTCGTTTCTTTCTTCTCCACTGATTCTTAACTGTTCCTCTGTTTCTTTGAGTTCCTGTCTGAGGTTTTCCATCCCTTCCAGTGCTCTGTTTTCCAATTGTTGTTCTAGATCTGCGATCTTGGCTTGCAGGTCTCCATGTGTGCAGACTGGCACTCTTTCCTCTGTGTTTTTTACTTCTGGTGCGTATGAAGCTGTTCTTGTTGCAGGTTGTTCCATTCCTGGATGATCGTGTTTCCTTCTGCCAACAATTCCGATATTCGTGCCTCCGCATCCTTCACAGATTGCCGTTCCTTTTGCAATTCGTTCAACCTGTTGGTTGTCGGTAACCGAGCAAGGGCTTTTAGTCCTGTGTTGATGACCTGAATGTGACTCCTGAGTTGCTCTTCGTTCATAATCTCCGTATTTGCCAGCGTTACGTTTTCAAGTTCCAATTGTAGTGCCCCCATCAGTGTCACATCGCGGGTTGTTTTTGATGATTCTCCTGACATCTTTGCAATTTTCGAATGGTGATTGGTGTAGTTACTTATTGATTCTCCAACCGAAGGTTTGTGCTACATCAAGGCATTCGTCACAGATGTGCCTCCAGGTATCGCTTTTCCAGTGAATCCAGCAGTCGTTGCCACAGGGAATTTTGCATCAAATACTCTTATTTGGATTCCAGCACATGTAACCCCCGATGGCAAATCGCTGTCAATCGTTTTTGTTGATTCACTAACACTCTTCGATTGCTTGGATGTTGACTCAGAAAGTGTATTTGCTTGCTGTTGGGCTATATAACCAGGCAAGAGGGATTCGAGATCGATAGTCCAAAGTACACAGAGTATGCAATCATTTGCCTCAATGCAATCAAAAAATTTGTCGAATTCCTCTATGCTGCAGTTGCATGTAGGTGTTTCGGTCCAATCCTGAATGGCTCGGGAGTTTCAGTGGATAGTTGGGTTTGAATAATTGTGGTCTAGGTCTCCTTCTTCTTCTGAACAGTAGCAAAAGTAAATACAGTCGCAGGTCCTTTCGTCCTCACTCATATAGTTTTTAGACGTGGTGCTGGTTACCGAAAATGTCTGGATTTGTAGGTCTTCACAAGGTCCACCAGCACGATAAACAGATGTGTCTTCAGTAGGATTGGATGACCAATCTATTTTCGAAATTGCTTGCTGATTTAAATACTGTACAAGACGTGTTGCAAATGGGATGACAATGATAGCAACCTAAACGGTGAGGATAACGGCACATAAAACAAGAATATTACTGGTAGAATATATTTAGACTCGTTCTTCTGTCAAGGACTCAGGGCTAGGCGTCAAGGGTTCAGGGCTCGGGGTTCCAGGAGTTATAAAATCCAATAGCAGGAAAGCTAGAATCAAGAATAGCCTGTAGCTAAAGAAACGAGGACTGTACGCATGAGACTCGATCCGGAATCACCGATTTTGAAAGAAGTGAAATCCGAAGCTAATCGACTGTTTTATACACAAGAGAACGAGTGAAGAAAGAAACTTATCCACTGCCAAACGCCTTGTTTATATATGGTAATTCACTCGTTCTATAATTCCTTCAAACTCCTGCTATCTTTGTACATCGCTTGTGCACGATTCCGTTGTATTCCGTTCGAAACCTGATTACATACTGGTCATGCCTTTAGCCTCCATTCGAAATCTTATTTCATGCGCGTCCTACCATTATCCTCCGTTTGATAGCTGATTTCATTCTCGTAGTGCTTTAGCCTCCGTTCGAAACCTGATTTCATTCTTGTCGTGCTTATTCTTTTTTATTACTCACAAATCATCACTCCACCATCCATCGTCACTCAACACAACCGTGACAAAATTGGTATATGGTACCCACTACTGGAATCGCACAGAATACTGTACATATTTTCAATTCTAGTCATGGTATTTCAAGACTTTTCAGTTTGCTGTGGCTCTTGTATTCTGATTTTTGCAAGGTAACTGTTGAAAATCCAACCATTTTTCCAGTGATTATAGCTTTAGGCTGTCCATCTTTCTGTCAATATATTGTTCAATCCGATTCAAGGCAACTGCATTCTGTTCATTGGCTTCATATGTTATATTTCACTGTTCATCAAGGAACAATTTTGTTTATCTCCAATCTTCCTGCCTAATTTCCCCTTCCAACCACAGAGTGCTCTTCTGTCCATTATGAATTATCAGAGGATTTTACTGCCCATGTTGGTCCTACTTCCACTATTGCCATCACTTGTTGTTTCTACTGATATCTAAACTCTGTTGATCTATATTGGATATATTTTCAGTCCATCTATCACAATTGTCAGCTGCTTTTGTATATCTTTGAGTTTCTGTCTTAACTCTTTCATATCTATAGGCATTCTGTATTCCTGTGGTTGTTTCAGGCATGTGATTTTGGCTTGTAAATCTCTATGTATGCAGGCAGGTACTCTTGCTTCCAAGTTCCTGACTTTAAATTGTATCAGTATCATGTATTTGTATATATTTATTTCTTTTGTTCAATACATTGTCCAGCTTTAATTAATTTGTAAATGCACCTTTGGATTTCTTCAATAGTTGTAGCTAAAGTAGTGATTTGATTATTTAGCTGCCCAATTGATTTTTCATTCAGCATATTGGTACTTCGGCTATTCCCTCAATATAAGATTTTGTTTCAGTGGCTGCTGTCGGAGCATTGTGATGATTGAATGCTGCAAAATCCACCAAGATCATTCATAACACTATTTTTTGGTCTACCCCTGATATTTTGACATGGTACGCACCTTTTCTGAGCTGCTATTTGAGCTAGTAACTTGTATTCTCAAAAGATATTTGTTGAAAATAGTTGTTGATATTGAACACTAGGCCTTATAGCTAGTATGCCACTTCCCAGCTGATAATACAAATATATTTTTACTAATTATTCGATTTGTAATATATCCAACACTCATTGCTGCAGGGAATATCATATAGAATACAAGATTTGGGATTCATACACATCAATGTCTGAAGATGAACTATTGGAGTCATGTTGTGGATAAATATACTCTGCTACTTGGAATTTCAATTCGGTGGTTCATTGATTGGCTTGGGTCAATAACACTGTGTGATTTCTTCAATATTGACTTGAATGTCTGCTTGAGTGACATATATTTCTGCCAACAGATGGATATATTGTGTTCACCCTGGCCTGGATACCATAGCAAGATGGATTCAAGGTTGAAGGTCTAAAGTGAACAAAGGATTCAAGACGATTCTGTAATGCAATAGAAAATGGTATCAAATTCTTCCAACTTATAGTTCTATATGACAGTAGCAAACTACTTCTGTTGTGTTTCACAGGTACAATCAATTGTTGGATTTTGATTATCAAGGTCCAATTTCATGCAAATTTCTGAACAGTAGCAGATATAAATACAATCTCAGGTTTCCTCAATCATATATTAAAAATTGTACTGATTGCCAAAGATATTTGAATTTGTGGGTCTTTGAAAAGTTCATAGGCAGGGTAAACACATGTATTTCCAATAAAAATCAATTACCAATCTATTTTCAAAGTTGCTTGCAGATTTAAAAATAGTACAAAATGTATTACAGGTACAGTAACAGTAACAGCAGTCTGAATGGTGATGGTATTGACAAATAATCCGAGAATATATTTAGTAGAATTGATTGTTGACTCTGTTTTTTGTCAAAGATTCAAGGCTTCAAGTGCAAGGGGTGATTCAAACCGAACTGTGTTTGAAACTGCAAATAGATAAAAATGACTAGAAACTTGAAATGCAGAATCACAGCAATAAAGAGATGTTGATACTAAAGAAATTATCGATTGTATAGACTAGAGAATAAGTGAAGAGCAAATGAATTTTCCGCTGAAACATCATCTATATGTACAATATATACAACCATCATGACCTCAGCTCACTCCTTCAATATACATTTGACTTTTATCAATTATAGTAAACTTGATTCTCTTCCAAATTCACATCATCTTCCACCCTTGCCATCATGCAATTTTCATTCTCAAGTATTAATAACTTATTTCTTTATTGTTTGAAGCCTTGTTCCTCACTTGAGGACTATATTGTTATTTTCAGAATGTATAAATCAATTTCTTTTGCAAACAAATTCAACAACCGATGATCGATCATTATTTACTTGCGAATACTGAATTCATACAACTGTGACATTAATAATGAATCAATTGGAAATTTATTTTAATCTTCTATCAGATTATGTATCAGCTGGCCCATCTGATTTATACTCAATATATATATTTGTTTAGGTGGATTCATGTCAGTGTTGGGATCTATGGATGTCAATTGGTAGAATGATTATATAGAATATTAAAATGATATATGAATAGAAGGTGAGTAATGCTGAAATCAAAAGAATTAATTTGGATCAATAATTTTGTAACAATATATTTCATTTGACAAGTTTCTTGAATTCAGTCAATACCTCTTTTGAATATCAATATTCATGGAATACTATTCAACTCAAAGGTATATTTTTGAACTATCAGCCAACTTTCAATAAAGACCTTAGTGATGAATATCTTATTCCATATCTGCCTATGATATTTCAAGATTATCAAATATTCACCATTAAATTCAAGGTCAGAAGATCAGTCTGAAATACAGATATACTCAATGCACTCTTTCCAAATTTAATTGGCCTCAAATAGTTTTATAGTTGTCTTTGATTTTCAATGTTTTAAAATTCCGATACTGAGAACATGGTTTTTCATCAGCCTTTGACAATTGTTTTGGGTCAAACTATGATTTACTTGATTGAGCAGGGGCAGAATAATAATACTGGAATTTGTTCTGATGAATAAAGTAATAATCAATATATGAAGAGAAATTTTGTCAAATTTGGACTTAGAGTGTAATTCTAGGAATTACAAAATCTGAAAGATGAATGGCTATGAGAATTTTGAATAGTCTATAGTTAAAGTGCAAGGACTGTAGGCAAAACACTTGAGTTGAAATCCCCAAGTGCAAAAGAAGAAAAAGGAAGAGCTGTTGAATTGTTGTGAATACAAGAGAATAAGTTAGAACAGAAATCTATTCTGCAATATACCACTAATATTTATACAGTAATTACTACTATCATCACTTTGACTCACTCATTTCATAATATATTCTCACTTTTTCAATGATTTTTTACCACTATTACTCAAATCATATATTAAGCAGCAAACCTAATCCCTTTTATTCAAAACCTGTATTCTTCTCATAAAATCTGATTCATTCCATACCCAACAAGTTTTGTTTTTGAACAACCTGATTCTTTATTTTCATGATGCATAAATCTGTTTAACTGTTTTTATAGATATGCCAGGAAGAAATATTTGGTACCAGTAGCTTGCTTTCCAGATCAAGTTTCTACATGTTTCCATATTTGGCTGATGTTAATAGTATTGGTAAAACTCATTGACTGCTTTGCAACTATTGATATTGACCACAGGTTTCGACAATTGCTTATTTGTAACGTACTATTTTGCTAGATACTGTAACTTTGTTCAAAATATTTGTGAATTATCAATCTATGCCACTGGATATTTTTCTTCTACTTTGATTATTACTGGTGGTGGTGGCTTCTGTCTTGCAAGCGGAATGGAACATTGTACCACCTTTAGTTGTGATATCAGTTGAATATCATAAATATATAACTGATCAAGTAGTTGAAAGCTTCAGTTCTATGGGTCTAGTCACTTCCACAAATTTGAATTATCCAATACATCATCAATAGTACTTATTACTTGGCCAAGTAGTTGATATATTTTGACTGTAAAGCTATAGTATATAACCAACAATTAAATATATGCCAATTGTCAGGAATATAATCACCTGTCCTGAAAGTATTACTTGAGTTCTATCAATTTCTGCCCTGAGATGATTATAAAGTGGCTCTATTCATTGAGCCACCTGCTGGGTAGTAACTTGGTAAATATCATTTCGATTTCTAAATAGATGATAGCCAAAGATTTTCTCAAAGTAGAATCTATAGTGGACAAAAAATACAGATTAATTATTTTTGTCCACAATATGATCATTTCCTGTAAATTCAATCGTTAGTAACCAATAGACCAAATCATTTGGTATATAATTAACAATGTTTTGAAGGTATTGTTGTATTACTGTATTCAATTTGCTGTATGGAATTGGTTTTGATATGTTTTGATGATGTTAAGATCAGTGACTGAATAAGGATCGATAATGAATAGTTATATTTATTTGCATGATAACTAGTGTATATATCACAAGAATAACAAACTGGTTTTCAAGCAATAGAATCAGGTATGAAACGTAAAAAACAATATTATTATGGGAAAACAGATTTTGGTAGTTTGAAAAGATAAAAATAGTGTGAGACCAGAATGTATATACAAGGTGTATAAAGTAAGGTGAAGTTTGAATGTATTTGGAACAAATAAGTTTATATGACAATAGTTGCTGATGTTGTATATAAGGCTGGTGGGTTTGAAGAGAATTGGTTTACTCTTCACTCATTTATGAGGATATTAAACAATCAATATCTTTAGTACCTAAAGTCTCGCCACTTGTTTGATTCTGAATTCCATGTCGTATATCTTGTTTGCATACCTCATATACCAAATCTTAGTCTGGTTTTTGTTACACCTAGAACTCTCGGTATTGAAACCTTGACAGGTTCTGGTATGAAAAGTCGTTAACTGCCTTTGTTCAATACCCAACATTATTCAAACTGGTTGTTACAATTCTGATACAAATAGTGGCCCCCAATCTGATACTATCATTTCTTGTAGGATAAGTAATTGAAATTCATCATTTGTATGAATATTTTTCAGAGTTTTTGTATTGACTTCATCCTTGTAAGGTATCACATATGCCATTGTTGTAAGGCAGTTGATTTCTATCACTATTGTATTGAATGCATTGGTTTGAAATAAGTCGACCATAAAATCTATACTTGAATCAATATAAAGTTGTTTTGGTATTTCCAATTGACAAAACAGTCTATGGGGCATTTGGTATGGTACTTTTCCCTGTTGGTATGTCTTGCAGTTTCATATATATTGGTATATATCTATTTTCATTTGACTCCTCATTTGACATTGTTTTCGTCAATTATTAGCTTTTGTTTAAACTCATTGTCCTGCAACTGATAAGTCATTGCAATCATAGTATACACTTGTGGTAGTTTTGATGGTTGGTTTAACATGATGTATTTCAGAGATATCTAAAGATTGTTTCTGATACATATATAATTCTTTGCTGTGATTGTTTACAACCAGTTCATATTTCTTTTTCACCCAATTCCATGGGTCTTTGGTACAAATTGAATTGTTATCTAGGTATATTGTTCAAATCAATACTACTATCCACGTTTCATATGACTCCTTGTTGAGGTTTTTCATTTTTAGTTCAATTGGCTGGGTTTTTTCTACCCTCTCCCCCCCCCTTGATAGATATACTGGTATATAACTTGGGTGTCCATTCTTCTTTGCCTAGGTGGAAAACAATTTCAAACTTAAACCTTGAAAGGAATTTTCACTGCCATATTTGCCTTTGATTTAACAACTTCCATGTGATCAATAGTTCTAGATATTTATGGTAGGTGAAAATTTCATTTCAATATGCTGAACTGTTATATTCAGGTCTCTGTTGAACTAGATATTGGACAATTATTTAAAATTATTGATTGTAGATTGTAATATTGTTTTCAGTAGATGAATATTTTTTAGAGACAAAAGTCACAGGATATAGTGGTTTCTGATTATTGTATGGAGACAAAATTCCGGCAGAGATATAGTTAAAAGCATTGGTGTCCAAAACAATACCTTTTCATAATCAATATAGGGTAGGGCAGATACTGTTCTAAGGATTGTTTTGAGTTCTACTAAGACTCATTTTTGATCTGATCTACTGTACAAAGATATTAATTTCTTTTTTAGTTTCATCAGTGGTTGTATTACCTTGCATCAACTTTATATGAATTTTCTACCAAACTTTGCAAAGAATAAAAAGGCTTGGAAATCTGATCAAAATCCCTATACCGAGATAAAGTGATCATACCTGGATGTAGATTATATATCGGCGCTACATGCAACACCAGTGTGAAGCCTGTTATATAAGTCTGAGATATTGCAATGCAAGGTACTACAAAAACCACGCTTGAAGCTATATATTAACATGGTTACATATCACATATCTTGTTCTATATAACATTTCATTTATGATTTTCTTTATCCAACTATTGCAATTGCATTGTGCTTGGTACTCGGTACCTATACTGCTGTTGTCAAGGATTCTGGGCTGGGTGTCGATGGTTCAGGGCTCAGGGTTCTACAGATTATGAAATCCGAAAGCTGGAGGGCTCAAGAATCAAGAATAGTCTGTAGCTAAGGAAACAAAGACTGTATGCAAGAGACTCGATCCAAATCACTGAGTGTAAGAGATGCGCAAGCCGAAGCTAATTGATTATTTCATAAACGAGAGAACAAGTGAAGAAAGAAACTTATCCTCCACCAAATGCCTGGTCCATATACAGTACTTCACTTGTTCCATAATACCTCCGAACTCCTGCTTGCTTTGTACATTGCATTTGCACGATTCTGTGATTTCCCGTTTGAAACCTGATTTCGTGCTTCAGCCATCTTTAAAAACCTGATTTCATTCTCATCGTCCTTTAGCCTCCGCTCAACATCTGATTTCATTCCTGTCATACTTTATCTTCTATATTGATTACCAATCATCACCCTACCATCAATCGTCACTCAGCACAACAGTAACAGCTCTATACAATATAATAATGATTTTCTATATTGAATATAATATCTAATAGTCTGTCAATTTCAAAGCAACAATCATTAAATTTATTAAATTGCCGATATATAAATGTGGATGATCTAATTTCCATAGAGAAATGCAATCAGGTTGCTTCTCAATGAGTCTAAGTACAAGAATAGTTACAGTATGAATTTAGCAAAAAAATCAAAAGTCTATTAAATCAATTTATACTTTTGAATATTATTTATACCCTTTTTACTGATGTATTTAACTGATCAACTAGTATTGAATAAACATTATCTCAATTATGTATCTGATTGTAAATAAAGTATTCAGTACTATTGAAACACTATTTGACAGTATATATATAATATCTCTTATATGCAGGCTGCTAGAGTTGCTATTTTGTATACTCAATAAGTTTATAGTACCAAAAACACAATTGAATCCAGATGATACACACTTAATACCATTTACAATACCATTTTCTTTCAGAAGTCATGACCAAGTCTATTGTCTATTACGTTAATTATCAATCAAAGATGGTAATTCAATATTGAAGCATTGTATGTATTCACTTTACAACCGAAGATGTTCTTTGGCAAGTTGCTGACAAATTTTGAAAGAAATCCGTTTGATATGACCAGTTTTGCAACATTTTTGTCTTTCTCGCTGCCTAATAAATACAATTGATTATTTAAGCAGTATTTAGTATGGTTTTCAATGTAAATCAGGATTGATGCAACAGGGGTACTCATATTGGAATATGAAAAGTTTGACATTATTCCTCACTGAAATTTGGATGGTTCTAGAGTAGGAAATATATACAACCAACCAAAGATATGGGAATATAAATCATTGTTACAATTCACCTGCCAATTTACTGTAAACATTGTGTATGCTTTGCTGGGAAATATTTCTAATACATTCAAATGACTTAGAGTATGTCTTCACCTTGAGATGTTGGGTTTAATAGTCAGAACAATAACTATCAATGTTTTTGTTGAGCAACAAGATTGGTTGTCCAAGGTTTCAAGCTAACCAAACAAAATCAATTCAGAATGCATATGTGAAACATGGTATGTATGGTGCAGAACATCATGAGAAGTATAAATACGCTGATCAGATTGTTTTGAGTATTGCCATACATTGGTTGATGCTGTAAAAGGGTCATTGCTATAATTGATAGTGAAATCAAGTTTCGTGCTCTATAAGTTGTTCAAAAAAAAGATATTTTCTATAACACAGAAATTTCTAAAAATATCATCTCATCTATTTCATATACTTGCAGTTCACTGTGTACTTGCCAGGGTACTTGCACTGTCCATTCACTTGTCTGCAGTGAATTTGGGTTGATAATATTTATGATGGGGTGAAAAACATCCAAATCATGCAATATCACTGATTTTTTGTACCAAGACACAACTTTGAAGTTTCTGATACAACAGCACTGGGTCAAATAGCTATTTCTGTGTCGGCCTATATACTTCAAGTAATGCCAGTGATAATTTTTTACTGTATATAGCAGGTCCCAATTATTTGTAAATACTTTACACTATTATTATATTGCAACTTGATATTATAGCTGTATGGTAGAAACATACACTTACAGATTTCAATTGTTTAACTCAATCACTGCATGAAAAAAATATTTCATGGCACTGGAGTGGTTCGAACAGCGTTCAACATCATATAAAACATGGTGCCTATTGTTCAATATTATGAGAACAGTTATCTGTAGCGGTGAAAATACAGTATTCTTATGTGTGTCTACTGCAACTTACATCTGTAATAAAAATAAACTTAATATTGGCTATTCCAGCATAAATACAGTGCTTCGCATGGTATACATGACTCTGAACTCACTAATGATTTCACCAATTATACAATTATTATTATGATACCCAGTATCTTCTGCCAACCAATACACCTATTTTGTGCTCAGTAGCCATATATGGATACAACCTTGTACTTGCATTATCAGTGGTTAGGAGGGATACAATCAGGAGATTTCATTTATATTGAGTACCAAGCGGTGGGTGTATATATCATCCAAGAGTTCCATGACAATATTTAATATATCCTGTGCTCTTCCAAGGATACCAGGAATTCTTTCATCACTTCAAACAGCAGATTCCAACTAATTGGAGTAGTACTCTCGAAGTTCCAGTTGGAATTTGATATCACTATTGTCTTGCAGGAGTCCAACCTCTCAATCTTCCAAGCTTTGACTCAATCACAGTATAATAAGACAATATCCATTATTAACACATCTTTCAAAGTGAGCTGTAACATGCAGGGCATGATGTACAACTGGAAAGAAGTGGTTCAAAGCTAGAGAGCCTTCTACTGAAGAATGATATTTGATATTGTCAAGGATTCAGAGCTGGGTATGGAGGGTTCAGGGCTCGGGGTTCTAAGGGTTATTAAATCTGAAAGCCAGAGGGTTCAAGAATCAAGAATATCCTGTAGCGAAGGAAAGGAAGACTGTACACAAGAGACTTGATCCAGAATGACTGAGTGTGATAGAAGTGAAAGCCGAAGCTAATTGATTGTTTTATAGAGGAGGGAACAAGTGAAGATAGAAACTTATTCTCCACCAAATACCTGGTATCTATACAGTAATTCACTCATTCCATAATACCTCCGAACTTGCTGCTTTCTTTGTACATCGCATTAGCACGATTTCTTCATATCCCATTCACAACCGGATCTCATACTTTACTCTCCTTTCGAATCCTCATTTCATTCTTGTTGAGCATGAGCCTTGGTTCGAAATCTGATTTGATTCTTGTCGTACTTCAGCCTCCATTCGAAACCTGATTTTATTCTTGTCATGCTTTATCTTTGATATTAATCACCAATGAGCACTCCACCATTGATCATCACTCTGCACAACCGTGACAGTAGCTCCCCCTCTACAATGCCAAGGATCTACGAGGTTCACAACCCAGGTCTGCCAGATTGTTTGGCATGAAACTTGTCAATAACTTTAAGACCATCAATGTTGATAGTGGGTTCCCAACTGCCTTTATTGTAGCCCCTCAATCTCACCAAATACTGTAACTGCCTTCGAAACAGCCTGTAATCATTTATCCATTCGACCTTGTACTCCTCTTCTCCATCCACTATCACTGGTGGTGGTGGTTCTTGATTTTGATACCAGAGAGGGTCTTGAGCGGCTTGCTCTAACCAAGATATCGGTTGGGCATCGTGGATGTATAGTTGGTTGGGTAATTTGATTCGATAGATGCAGGGACTGATGACTTGAGTAACGTCATATGGTTCTATGCATTTCTAGTCAAGTTTCTTGCTTGGTCAGGTTGTTGATATATTTTAGGCTTCCAGCCAAACTTTATGGCAGGCTTCCAACAATGTGCCGACCCATCGGGACTTGTTAGGTGGTTCGGACTGTACAGCTTGGACCATTTTCATTAGGTCTCTCAGTTTGTTAAAAAGTCGTCCCATTTGTTGGGCCATCTGCAGGGTGTTAACTTTGCAAATATCATTAGGATCTTTGATTGGATGTTGGTCGAATGTCATTCGTGGATGAAAGCTGTAGTAACCAAAGAATGTGGTGCAATGAGTTATCTCTGAGGTATGATTGTTAGCTGCAAACTCTGCCAATAATAACCACCCAACCCAATCGTCCTGCTGATAATCAACAATTTTTTGGATATACCATTTTATTACTGCATTGACTGTTTCAGTCTTTGTTCCATTTCCAATCTGTTGCAGTGGTGTTTACAGAATTCCGAAGTGAATTGCGGTGCTCGATCAGACACTATGGCTCTGGGCTGTTTGTGCGATCTGAACACTGCTTTGATGTACATTTCTCCCAGTTGCTTTGCATCTACTTTATCTATACAGGGTACTAAATGTCGTATCTTCATTAGGCAATTGACCACTATCTATACTGAGTTGAACCATTTGCTTTCTGCCAGTCCGACTATGCAGAGCATGCTCAAGTCCTTCGATGGTCACTCCAGTACTTTGAACAGTCATAACAAGCCATCAGATTTTCCGTGGGTTGCCTTGCTCCATTGGCAGGCGTGGCAGTTGCGTACATAGCAATCCACGTCTCTTTTCATCTGGTTTCAAGAATGGTTCCTATTTAGCAGGTCGTAAGTATTTGCTCATCCTGGATATCCTGCAATGGGTGATTTGTGACACTCTTGAATCCACATGAGCTTTTCTTGGTCTGTTGGTTGAGCCTGTTGTGCTTTGGTGATTTCCAACTGTCATTCCTTGCATGTCTCTTCACCACTGTCATATGGACATTTTTGACACACGTATTTTACCCAATTCCACGATTCTTGAGGGCTTGTTCAATCATTATCGAAGTAAACCATTTCGGCAAATACCACGATTGACCTCTTTCGTACATTTACGTCGAGATTTTCTGTCCTCAGCCCTATTTGCCGGGTTTTTTCTGCCCCCCCTGTTGAAGGAATCTCTCCTGGCATTCTTGTGAGTGCGTTGGACTTCAGTCCTTGTTTACCTGGTCCATAAACAATTTTAAACTTGAAACGGAAGGGAAATTTGGCCCACCTTGTTTGCTTCCGATTCAACAGTTTCGAAGTCTTGAGGTATCCCAGATGTGTTTTGATCAGTGAAGATCGTAAGCAGATGTGCTAAACCTTTGCACTCAGGTCTCCACAGTTCCAAACTTTTAACTATCGTGCCTAGTTCTTGATTGTAAATTTCATCCAGGTGAATGTTTGTTGCAACAGAAGGTCACTGGATGCAGTATTCTATGATCATCATATTGAAAATAGACTCCTGCGGATGCATTGCTGGAAGCGTCGGTTTCCAGAACTCTTTCTCTCTTATGATCGCAATGGGCTAGGACTGGTGCTGACGTAAAAGCTATCTTGAGTTGGGTGAATGCTCTGTGCTGATCGGGTCCCCAGTGAAAAGGTACTAGCTTTTTGATAAGTTTTGTCAGAGGCTGTACCACTCTGGTGTAATTCCGTATGAATCGTTGGTAGAAGTAAGCAATGCCTAAAAAGGCGTGAAGTTCTTTCAATTTCTCTGGTGCTTCCCAGTTTTCGACTGTTTGGACTTTCTCTGGATCCATTCTGATTTGGTTTACTCCAACAATCAACACTTGATATTTGACTTCTTTCTTATTGAACTTGCAATTCTCTGTTTTGAGATAGAGGCCCGCTTCCTTGAGTGATACTATTACTGCTCGGACGTGCGCTTGATGTTCCTTTGGATTACCACTATCAATCAGGATGTTATCCAAAAAGGCCGCGCAAAATATGTCCAAAAAGGGGCATAGTGTGATGATTATGATGAATTCTTGAAAGGATGCTGGTACGTTGGTAAATCCGAAGAGCATAACCAATGATTCAAAAAGTCCATAGCGCATCCTGAAAACTGTTTTCCATCTGACCCCTTCTGCAATTCTAATCATATTACACACATTGCGGACGTCACGCTTCGCATAATAGACAGCCTTTGTGAGGTATAACAAGGTTTCTGGGATTAATGGTAGGGGGTGCCGGTTTTATATTGTTTCTTCATTTAGGCCTCGGTAATGGACACACAGTCATAAGCCTCCTCCCAGTTTTGGAGTGAAGAGTACTGGAGCTCTGCAAGTTAATGAAGTCGTCCAGATGAATATCTTGGACAGGTTCTTCCCAATCTATTCTTTTGAAACTTGCCACTGTTCTTGAGATAAGTTGGAAATAGGTCCAAATGGCGGTGTAACACCTTCCTGTAACTGAATTTTGTGATCGTATGGTTGGTGTGGTGGTGGTGTCTCAGTGATCACCTTGCTGAACAGTGGTAGAAATTTGCAGTATTTCTTGGGAATGACTTCTTGCACAGGTTTTTCTTGTAGATCTTTTATTCCTTGGGCTTTGTTGATCTTGTAGAGTGTAATGGTGTAAACCTTGACTTTCTCCTGTTTTATTCTTCTCACAAAAGGTGAGGCGGCTATTGTGCAGATGTCCAATTTGGTTTTTTCTAGATCCACTGTTGTTTGCATATGATTGCCCCATACACATACGCCCGAGTAGTATTGGCAGTACTGTTGGCAGTAACTGCTGTGGAAAACATTCCATCGGTTCAGGAATTTCACTGTCACATCAAGCAGTTATAACCATGGAAATCCAAGTACGTTTCGATAATGCCCTAACTTTGATACAAACACTGGTAATTACTCCGGATGTGATCGTATTCCTATGATCAACTTGGCCATGGTCGTAATGGTACTTGAATTGATGGGTCTTCCATTTATCACCTCTCACTCTATCGATTCTTGTGATTTCTTCTCTGATAACTGATGATAGTGAACAAACTCATCATCCACAAATGCTATTTTTGTGGCTCCTCAGTCGATTACAGCATGTGTATTGATCAATCTGTCTCCGATTTTCAGCGAACATATCACAACAAGATGTTTGCTTTCCATTGAAGACTTCTGAATTTCTGCACTCCTAATTGAAATCTGCAAAATTCCAAAAGATTTAACAACTGTAGACAGAGGAGAATTGTGTCCAGCGCAATCGCCATCCTTATTGCACTGGCCTAGGCTTTTGCCAACTCAACTTTCTTTCCTTTCCTTGTTCCTGAATCTGCCTCTATTTTATTTCCTGTTTTTTGCAAATGTGTTTTGTCCACCTGTCTTGATGCTGCAATCAATTTTTTCGGGCACAATGCCGTGAAGTGCCTGCTATTCTCTTAGTATATACAAAGTCCTCCTTCCCTTTGCCACCTGCATTTTTTCCGAGTAATTTCCTTCCCTTTGACTAACGACAGGTCCATCACAGCGGGGCCGAATTACCCTGGTACCATTCCCGCTGGTGCTGAATCTGGGGTGGGTGTGGTGTTGATTGTTGGGTCAGGCAATTTGTAGCTTCCTTCCCATCATCTGAACTTCTGTTCTGCCGCTCGTCTTTTTATTTGTGAATCTCTTTTTGAGTACAATTTGAAAAATTTGACCAGGCTTTCTGGCTCCTCAGTGTATTATAGAGAGTCCTGAAGTTCATTGGATAGCCTCTTTCGTAATGCATCCATTTGTGCTTCTATGTCCATTTTGACATATCCTATGTATCTTTGGAATTCCGTGTAGTACTGAAAGATCTTGCAGTCTCATCGCTTGAGTTGCATGAGTTCCCTCTTGGCCGTTGCTACTTTGTCTTTGTCTCTGAAGACAAGGTCCAACAAGTCATCTAGGTCTTTCAAGGTTTCGAGCTTGACTTCCCTGGAAATCTCATTCCATAATGGAATCAGTTGTGCCCAAGCTACTCCCTTCAGGCCCCCCACTGCGTATCTCAGCTTCATCTGTTTGGTATTGAAGGCTTTTGGTTTTCCAGCAATCTTTAAAGCTAAATATACCTTAGACCTTCAGAGTTCCTTTCTGTCTTCACCCAAAATGCTGGCAATTTTATTTACCTTCACTTCTCTTTCATCCCTTTCTTCTGTCCTTTCCTCCGTCAATCTCAAGATTCATGTTATCTGTTCCCAATTTTTCTCTGCTGAATTCCTGAACTTCTCCATCTGTGCCTGAGCATCTTCCAGGTCCTGTTTCAATTCCGCCAGATATGAGTTATGTTCTTTCAGCTGTTGTTTAATGTTCCGGACTTTTTCTTCCAGATTTCTGTGATTGCATTCTGGGGCTCATTCCTCTGTGGTTCTTGACTTTTTTTGCGTAAGAAGCAGCTACTGTTTCAGGTTGTTCTGTTCCTTGATGACCTTGTCTCCTTCTGCCAAAAAATCCGATATTCGTGTTTCACATTTTTCACAGATTGCTGTTCCTTGAACCATTCATTCAACTGGCTGGTTGTCGGTAACTGAGCAAGGGCTGTTAGTCCTATGTTGATTGGTTGCATATGTTCCTATAGTGGTTTTGCGTCCTTTACCTCCATATTGGCATGTGTTCCGTTTTCTCATTCCAGCTGCAGTTTATTGGTAATTGTCACATCGCGGGCTGTTTTTGAAGATTCCCCTGACATTTTTGCTATTTTTGAATGGTGATTGTTGTAGGTATTTATTGATTTTCCAACCGAAATTTTGTGATACTTCAAGGCACTCGTCACAGATGTGCCTCTAAGTGTGGTTTTTCCAGTATATCCAGCAGTCTTGCCACAAGGAATTTCGTACAAAATACACATATTTGGGTTCCAGCACATTAACTCCCACTGGCAAGTTGCTGTTAATCTGTTTTGTTTATTCAATAACACCTTCAATTGCTTCGATATTGGCTTTGATGTCGGCTTTACTGAATTTTTGGCTAAAAATGCATTTTTGTTTGCCATTGGGCTATATTGCAAGGCAAGAGGAATTTGAGGTCGATAAATCAAAGTGAGCAGAGCATGCAGTCATGTTCCTTGATGCAATTGACAAAAATAATGAATTCCTCCATGCTGCTATTGCAAATAAATGTTACAGCCCAATCCTGAATTGCCCCACAGTTACAGTGGATGGTTGGGTTTCGATCATTGTGGTCTAGATCTCATTCTTCTTCTGAAAAGTGACAAAAATAAATACCGCTGCAGGTTCCTTTGTCCTCGCTCATGTAATTTGTTTTTCTCAAAAATGGTACTGGTTGCCGCAAATATCCGGATTTGTAGGTTTTCAAAACGTCCCCAAACAACATACACAAATGTGTCTCCAATAATATTGGATTGCCAATCCATTTTCAAAATGGCTTGCCAATTTAAAAACTTTGCAGGACGTGGTGCAAGTACAGTGACAGTTATAGCAACCTGAATGGTGAGAATAACAGTGCATTAAACAAATATTTGACCGGTAGAATCGATTGTAAACTCGTTGTTCTGTCATAGATTCAGAGCTGGGTATTGGGGGTTCAGGGCTTGGGGTTCTATATGTTATAACATCCGAAAGCCAGAGGATTCAAGAATCAAGAATAGCCTGTAGCTATGGAAACGTAGACTGTATGCAAGTGACTCGATCCAGAATTTCCGAGTGTGAAACCAGTGAAAGCCGAAGCACATTGATTGTTTTATATATGAGAGAACGAGTCAAGAAAGAAACTCATCCTCCGCCAAACACCTGGTTTATATACAGTAATTCACTCATTCTGTAATACATCTGAACTTGGGGCTTTCTTTGTATATCGCATTTGCACGATTTCGTCATTTCCCATTCGAACCTCAATTGCTTTCTTCAGTCTCCATTTGAAACCTGATTTCATTCTTACCATGCTTTAGCCTGGGTTCGAAACCTGATTTCGTTCTCATCATGCTGTAGCCTGCGTTCAACACCTAATGTTAATCTCGTCGTGCTGTACCTTGAATATCGATCACTGGTCATCACTCCACCATCAATTGTCACTCAGTATAACCGTGACAGATATCTCCAATATTTGAAACTTTCATCAAGTCCAACTGAGCCATATTTCCCATCTCTCCCATATCCGATTTGTTTATATACTACAAGACTCACACAATTTCATTTCTTCGACATTGACTTTATCAGCTCTCTCTGCAACTCAATTGATAACTTTCAATATTGCATCAACACTTGGAGGCATGGATTGAACCCTGACCCTGCAGTCTCAACTTATATCACCTCAAACCCCCACTATTGCACTACTCACCATATTACTCTGCCACCCAAAAAGATTCCCCACTACCCGGACAAAACATTACATATTGAAGAAACTCCTCCTGTTTAATGCTCTTTGAAACACTTCATGGCCCAATATATTTTGGGCAATATTTGCATATATGCATTTCATGAAAAGAAGAATGACAGTGTAATTGATCTGATAGACAAGATTGAATTATAGAATCCCTTGTTTTCGATACACTTTGAACAGTTTGAGATGATATGGAAGTATCTGATGTCAGTCTAACGATGGTATATAGAGTGGTGTAATTCATTTTAGGTATTTCAATACAGCTGCCTTGATAGAACTTGAATGCAGATACATCAGTACAACAAGGAATACTTCTCTTTACAAACTCATGACTCCAACAACAATGCTTCTCACTTTAATAATAACTAGTGTTTGCAACATTCTCAAATTGGAGCTTGTAGTTTAGGTTGGGATTGGAACTGACATGTTTCCAACTTGTCAGTTCAGGTTACCTGTTGAACCGAACCGGCAAGAGCCATTCAAGTTGATTCGACCATTGGGAACTGCAACAAATTACAAGTTATCCAATAGATTTAAAATTGGGTCCATGAACATCTGCATATGACTTTTGGAATGCTGTATATTTTCATATGAGCAATATAAATTCATTGTATTGACAGTTACCAACCTCACTTGAGTTTTTTTCAATATTATAACAATAATTGGTATAAGTTGCTTGTTATCATCATAGCTTAGCTTTATAACTGAATCAATAACAAACAATACTACTATGAATAAGGTAATGCTGTAGTCCATCAAATTATAATATGTTTATTTATAATTCCTTCAAGTATCTCCCAAATCAACTATATATATATCTATTGTCCTGTTATTGCCAATCATTTGAACAAATTATTCTCATGAGATATATTTTTACCTTGGGACAGAACTTGAATATAGTTTAAACTATATCTTAATATATTAAGGCTTTGTATACCACTATAAGAAAGTTTGAATATTATACCGGTGGAGATAAATAAACAGTATTTTTCTTGTGGATGGTTGCAGTTATTATATTGTATTTTGTGATGGACATACAAGTGATTACATATCTTTATATAATGGAATATCCCTTATTCTTTGATATATAGCTATTATAAATTTTTTAGTATAATTACATGCCATATTAATAGTTTGGGATGTAAATAGCTTGTATATTTGCAATAAACTGATTTGATTGGTAGATATATTAATCAATATATGTATCGACATTTTAAAAAAAAATGGTTCAGTAATACTTGATTGACTCATAACTTAAAGTTTCTATATATTAGAAATAACATTTCGGTTCACTATTGTATATAAATATACAATTGTACTAGAGTATATAATCAAATTACTCGTATCGACCAACATTATTAGGAAATAGTCAAAATAACATGTGACACCAAAATTCCAAAATGAACATCAACAAAGCATTAACAATTTTCAGTTCACCTTCTTGTGCAAATATATGATCACATTTTGTCAAATAGTAAATTTAATCATATGAACTGACTTTATCGGCAAATGATTATAATAAAGTATAGCAAGAATATTCTAAATTCAGCAACAACAGAGTGTCAATACCGTTTTGTTTACCATTTTATTTTTGTGAATAATTGCATTTGGTTCAATAGTCAATTCAGCCATATCAATGAACATTCTCAGCAAATGGTCTGGGTAAAGTATTGCAAGAATATTCCAAAATAAGTATTTATGTGTGTTAATACTTTTTAGGTCACCAACTAATGTAAGTATACAATCACATTGCTCCAAATAGTCAAATGAGTCATATGGACTGACTTTATTAACTAAGTATCAAGATAATTTTCAGTACAATATTCTAAAATATGTATCAACAGAGCATCATTACTTTTCAGTTTGCCATCATATTTTGATATTCAATTGTATTTGCGAAAATAGTCAAATCACTCAAATCAAACAACTGTATTGCCAACTAGTTGGAAGGATGTATGGCAAGAATATTTGAAAATATATATCAGTAGAGTGTAAATACTTTTCAACTTACAATTTCATTTAAGTGGACAATCATGTTGTGCAAAATAATCGAATTATTCATACTGATGATTATATTCAGGAAATAGTCAGGAAGAAGGATCACAAAAACATTTCTACGAGAGCATCATTGGATCTTCAATTCATTTCAGTTCACTATCTTATTTCAGTGTACAAGTACATTGTACAATGTTGTCAAATCAGTCATATTGACTGCAATATTTGGTATATAAACATGATAGAGTGTGGCAAACATGTTCTAAAATGAGTGTCAAGAGAGCATTAACATGTTTCAGTTCACCATGTTGTGCAAGTATACAATTCATTCTGCAAAATAATTAAATTGGTTATATCGACTGACTCTATCAGCAAATTCACCGGATGAAGTATACTGGAATGTTCTCAAATGAACATCAATGATCATCAACAGTGACTTCCACTACTGCTTCAAATAATCATTATCTCTGTTCAGGTCACCACCAAATTATAGCATATAATCATAAGCTTTTAAAGAGTTAATTCAGTTGTAATGACTGATGTTAATTGAGAAATATTTGTGTTCTTGTAATGAATGAATGTGTTTAAATGAGAGTCAACCGAGCATCAAATCTGGTCAGTTCACCATCTTGTTTAAGTGTACAATCTCATTCTACAACATATTCAGAATAGTTTTATTGACCGTCTTTATTGGCAAATGGTCAGAATGAAGTATTGCATAAAGGTTCTAAAATGAGTATCAATAAGCGTCAACACTGGCTTAAAATGCAGCATAAAATATATATGAACTCCCTTCAGATCACCACTTCATTATAGCATACAATTTTTTTGTCCAAAGGGATTGATTCAGCTTCAATTGTCAAGGTTTCAAGGCTCGGAGTTCTGGGGGTTAGAAAAAACGAAACGAGTGTGCAGTGATTGCGGGTACTGCGTAGCCAACAAGAGACTCGAGATCCAGAATCACAAAGGTGAACAAAGGTTGATGCCGAAGCTATTGATTGTTTTGTAGACTAGAGAACGAGTGAAGAACAAACCAATCCTCCTCTAAACCATTGCCCTTATATACAACTAACACGACCGTCGTCACCTTTATTCACCTGTTCCAAAATACATCCAAACCCTACCCAACTATGTACGCAGCCCTTTCGATCAGTAAACCACATCATAACTATCACGCCATATTTACAACGGAACCAACAAAACTTGATTCCTTCCAACAAAACCTGATTCCTTCCCTCAAAACCTGATTCCTTCCAACAAAACCTGATTCCTTCGTTGCGTCCCGTATTCTTCATATACACTCCATCGTTCATCACTGTTCCTCCGATCCTCACTCGACACAACAATGACAGTAGCTCCCCCTCCTACAAGCCGAGTTTCTACGAGGCTGTCGATCCGGGTTTTCCAGGTTATTCTGCATGGAATGTATTGATTGCTTGAAGTCTGTCCACGTTGCCTGCTGGTTCCCAGCTTCGATCATCATAGCCCTTGCACTTGACCAGATATAGCAATTGTCGTCGAAACACCCTGGAATCCTCCATGCATTCCACTTCGTATTCTTCTTCTCCATTGACAATAATCGGAGGTGGTGCTGGCTTGATTTGTCCGGGTAATGGGTCATTCAAGGCATTGCTTAGACTGGAGATCGGTTGTACTGGATATATATGCATGTTCTTGGGTTGATCCGATCGGTAGGGCTACGGGCTGATAGCCACGGTGATTTCGTATGGTCCTAGATGTTTCCAATCGCGCTTCTTGCTTCGTCTCTTTGTTGTAACATTTCTAGCATCCATCCATACTCTGTCTCCGACTGTCATCTCCGTTCCTTCTCTGCGTCGTTTGTCCGCCTGATCTGCTTGGATTGATTGTGCTCGGAACATTTCGGCCTTCATCTGTTCAAAGATTGCATTCATCTTTCGGGTGAGAGTGTTGGCGTTTACTTCCCTGATGTCGTTTCCATTCTGAACTGGATGTAGGGTGAAGGTCATCCTTGGATGGAAGCCATAGTTGCCAAGAAATGGTGAGCAGCGTGTTGTTTCCGAGGTATGGTTGTTCGATGCACAATCTGCCATAGGTAGCCATGAGGCCCAATCATCCTGCTGATAATTGACGAAGCTTCTCAGGAATTGTTCCATGATGGTGTTCATTTGCTCTGTTTGGCCGCCTGTTTGTGGGTGAAATGCGGTTGAAAGCCTTCGTTCAATCCCGAGTCTTTCGCAGACGTGTCTCCAAAACTCCGAAGCAAATTGGGGTCCTCTGTCTGATATTATTATGTCTGGTAAGACATGTGATTTGAACACATTTCGTATGAACATTTCGGGCAGCTTTTTGCCATCTGTATCGTCTCGACATGGTACCAGATGCCTCATCTTCGACAGTCCATCGACTACTACCCATATGGCGTTGTACCCTTCGCCTTCCGGTAGTCCCACCACAAAATCCATACTTAGATCCTTCCATGGTTGT
Organism: Trichophaea hybrida; assembly: GCA_015178995.1. NCBI lineage: Eukaryota > Fungi > Ascomycota > Pezizomycetes > Pezizales > Pyronemataceae > Trichophaea > Trichophaea hybrida. The sequence goes on from WHVE01000756.1 coordinate 48,923, forward strand.
TGGGATATTTCAAGCAGTTTTAGCCATCCGCGGATCCATTGATTCTTGGGTTTGTTACGTTGGCATACATGGCAATTCCGTACATATTTGTCCACATCTGTTCTCATACCTGGCCATTGATGGTTGCTTTTGAGTAGGTCCAGCGTCTTTGCTCGTCCTGGATGTCCCGCTGTTGGTGAGTCGTGATATTCCTGTATCAGCTGTAGTTTGTCCGAATCCTCTTTAACTTCCATTGCGTTGATGCACAGTCCTTCACTGCTGTCGAACGGGCAGTCCTGGCATACATTTTGAATCCAGTTCCACAGCTCCTTTGGATCGGCTTCGTCCTGATTTACCACCTCTGCAAATGCTACCACCGGACCTTGTTGTATTCTTTTGTCAAGATTCTCCGTTTTGAGCACGATGTGTTGGGTTTTTTCTGCCCCCCACTTCGGAGGAATGTCTCCTGGCATTCTCGTAAGTGCATCGGGCTTCTGTCCCTGTTTCCCCGGACGGTAAACGATCCTGAACTTGAATCTCGACAGGAATTCAGACCACCTTGTTTGCCTTCTATTCAGTAGCTTTGACGTCATAAAGTATTCAAGATTTGTATGGTCCGTCAGTATTTTGATTGGATATGCTGACCCATCGCATTCCAGTCTCCATTGTTCGAGGGATTTGATGATGGCTCCTAGTACTTGGTCGTAGATTTCGTAATTCTCCTCGGCTGGTGTATGATTCTCGGAGAAGAATGCAACTGGGTGGAGGATTCCTTGATTGTCGTATTGGGACAGGACTCCTGCTGACACGTAACTAGAAGCGTCAATTTCCAGCACGATTTCCTTTTTATAATCGAACTGTGCAAGAACTGGTGCTGTTGTAAACACTGCTTTTAGCTCCACAAAAGCTCGTTTCTGATGGGGTCCCCAGTGGAATGGTACCAGCTTTTTCGTTAGCTTTGTCAATGATTGGACCACTCTGTTGTAATTCCTGATAAACCTTCGATAAAAGTTGGCGAATCCTAAAAACACTTGGACCTCCTTGAGTTTACCGGGCGCCTCCTATTCCTTGACTGCTGTTACCTTTTCTGGGTCCATTCCAATTCCGTTGACCCCGACTATTAGTTCCAAGTACTTGACCTCTTGATCGTGGAATTCACATTTCTCTGTATTCAGGTACAATCCCACTTTTTTCAGCGTTGTCATGACCGCTCTGACATGTTCCCGATGTCGTGTCAAATTGTCACTGTAGATAAGAATGTCGTCCAGAAATGGTTTGCAGAAGATGTCCAAAAAGGGGCGAAGTGTATCGCTGATGAATTCTTGAAAGAATGCTGGTGCGTGGGTGAGTCCAAACAGCATAACCAGGGATTCGAATAAACCATAGTGGGTGCGAAATGCCATTTTCCATTCGTCTCCTTCCGCAATTCTAATCATGTTGTAGGCGTCTCGAACATCCAGCTTTGTGTACCATCTGGCTTTCGATAATCTCAACAAGGTTTCTTGGATCAAGGGCAGTGGGTATCGATTTTTTAATGTTCCTTCGTTTAGACCTCTATAATCCACGCATAACCTGAGGCCTCCATTGGGTTTGGGTGCAAACAGTACTGGGGCTCCACATGGTGATGATGATGATCTGATGAATCCCTTTGACAGGTTCTTTTCGATCCACTCCGTCAAAACTTGTAGCTCTTGTCCTGATAAACTGTAGATTGGTCCGAATGGAGGTATAAAACCGTCTTGTAATGAAATGTTGTGGTCATCGGGCCTATGTGGAGGTAGTCGTTCAGCGATAACTTTGTCAAAAAGGGGAAAAATCTCATGGTATTTCTTTGGAATTAACTGGTCCAGCAGGTTTTCTTGAAGGTCCTTAATTTCGAGGGCCTTGTTGATTTCGTATAATGTTACCGCGTATACTTTGAGCTTCTCCTTTTTGTTGCGTCTCATAAATGGTGCTGCTGCTAACGCACATATCTCCATTGTTGGTTTGTTTTGTTCCCCCATTGTTTCCATGAGATTGCCCCATACCCACACACTCGAATGGTGTTGGCAGTGTTGTTGACAGTAATTGCTTTCGAATCCAATCCACTTGTTTTGAAACTTGACCGTGACATCGTGGAGTTGTAACAATGGTAACCCTAATACTGAAGGGTAATGGCCTAGCTTCGTAACGAATGCCGGTAGTTGCTCTTGATGTCCACGTATACCTAAGTCAAGTTCAGCCATAGTTGTGATTGTTCCTGATTCAATTAGTCTCCCGTCTATGACTTCTAGTTCTCTTGGATCTTTTAACTCCTTCTCTTGTAACTGATGATTGCGAACGAAATCTTTGTCAATAAATGCTATTCCTGTAGCTCCGCAGTCTATCAACGCGTGGGCATCAATGATTCGGTTTTCTATTTTCAGCGAGCATTTCACTACGAGATGTTTGCTTTCCATTGAAGTTTCCCTTATTTCTGCGCTTGATATAGAAAACTGCGAAATACCAAGACTAGCATTAACTGACAAAGGAGATTCGTTTCCAGCACAATTGCCATCCTTATTGCTCTGGACTAAACTTTTCCCGACTCAACTTCTTTTCCCTTCCTTGATTCCGAGTCTGCATCTTCCTCATTTCCTGCTTTCCTGAAAGGTGTTATCTCTGTTTGCCCTGATGCTGCCTTCAACTTTTTGGGCATGATGCCGCAAAGTTCCTACTATCTCCGCAGTACATACACAGCCCTCCTTCCCTGCGCCTCTTTCGTTCCTCAGGTGTGATTTTCTTTCCCTTCATTGCCGAAAGATCCATTGGTGCAGGGCCATTATATCCTGCAACTGTTCCTGCCAGTGCAGCGTCTGGGACAAATGTGGTGTTGGTCGTTGTGTCAGACTTCTTAAAGCCCTCCCATCTTCCTGACTTCTTTTCCGCCGCGCGCCTTCTCACCTGTGAGTCTCGTTTTGAGCATAGTTTGACGAATTCGACTATGCTTTCTGGTTCCTCAATATGTTGCAGGGAGTCCTTGAGTTCATTGGACAACCTGTTTCATAGTGCGTCCATTTGAGCGTCTTCGTTCGACTTGAGATCTTCTACGTATCGTTGAAACTCTGCGTAGTACTGAGAGAATTCGCGGTCTCATTGCCTGAGTCTCAAGAGTTCCTGCTTGGCTGTTGCTGCTTTGCCTTGATCTTCGAATGCTAGATCTAGCAGGTCAACTTGGTCTTTCAGGGTATCGAGTTTGACTTCCTCAGAGATTTCATCACATCGTGGCATTAATTGTGCCATGGCCACTTCTTTCAGACATTCCACCGTGTACCGCAGCATCATCTGCTCAGTGTTGAAAGCTCTTGGTTTGCTGGCTATCTTCAGGGCCAACTGTACCTTCCAACCTCGGAGTTCCTTTCTGTTTTCTCCCGAGAAGCTGGCTATATCATTCACCTTCTCCTCCCTTTCTTCTCTTTCTCCTGCTTCTCCCAACCTTCCCTCTGTCAACTTCAGGATTCGAACTACCTGTTGACGAATATCTTCCGCTAGATTCCTAAATATCCCCATCTGGGCTTGAGCATCCTCCAGGTTTTGTCTCAACTCTGCTACATCAGGATCCCTCTCCTCTAGTTGTTGTTTCAGATTTCGGACTTCTTCTTCTAGGTCCCCATGACTACATGTTTGTGGGGCTTCTTCCCTTCATGTCAATGCCTGTTGTGTCAGTAGCAGCTCCTGTTTGAGGGTGTTCGGTTCCTGTAACACTCTTTCCCCTTCTGGCAACAATTCCGATATCCGTGCTTCCGCATTTTTCACAGATTGCTGTTCCTTCAGTAATTCGTTTAATCTGCTGGTTGTTGGGAGTTGGGACAGTGCGGTGAGGCCGAGGTTGATGTCCATAATGTAGCTACTGAGTTGAGCTTCGTTCATGACTTCCGTATTCTTTTTTGCCACGTTGTGTAATTCCAGTTGTAACGCACTGGACAGCGTTACGTCGCGAGCTAGTCTTGATGATTCTCCGGACATCTTGACTGTGATGTTGGGAGGCTGCAGTCAGGAGATTGGCAGCTGTGAATCGGGAACAGGGTTTGTTGTTTAGGTGATTTTTTACCTGTTTCCAATTTTCTTGGATTTGTTCAATGGCTGCCTCGATTTCTGCTTCCAAAAAAGGGTTGACCATTTATCAGAAGAATACCTGGTGTTTATCGGGTGTTGTTACAATGATCAGCGGGGTTGGTAGGGGGGCCAGGTGTAATTCATTGTCTACTCCCTTGCCCTTATTTGCTGTTTGTTCGTTGTAATCTGCCCACGTAAATTGGCTTTCTGTGTTCGCCTGTGGTCCCTTCATCGTTGCTTCTGATGATTGAGCGTTTGTTGGTCTTCTGATTGTTGTGTCTGTGTCTCGGCAGACATGTTCGCAGTAGCAGCGTTCTTCGGCCTGACAGTCGACGTGGAGACCGTAGTATTTGGTTCAGAAGTTTTTGAATACTGAGTCATTGATTTGGAGTCCTCCTCCATTTCTTGCAGCTTCTGTCCAGTAGCAATTCCAGGGAGTTACCGCTTGTAGTTCATCCCAGAAGTAGGCTTCGAGGGGTTCTGTGGGTTCGAAGATAATAGTGTCGATGCTATCGAAAGCATTCAGTGGTTCCTGTTCAAAGAAGTTGGTGGTTCGGCCAGCTAGGTCGAAGAAATTAATTCGGGATTGTTGGGGTCTGTTGTTGTTGTATGCTGGCATTTAAAACAGGGTGGATCCTTCGCGTCGATGTTTCCACAGGCACACCACGCAGGAGTGTCTCCAAAAGCTGTGTACTGCGAGCTTGTTTTCGAAGTTTCCAACTGATTTGAATACGGAACAGAGGGAATTGCAAGGTCTGTGGCAAATGTAACAACCGCTTCGATGAAAATAGCGGCACATATACTCAAATATCACCAATAGAATCGATTTGTAGACTCATGCTTCTGTCATGGTTTCAAGGCTTGGAGTTCCAGGGGTTATAAAAACCGAATGGAGTGTGCAGTGATTGCGGGAACTGCGTAGCAAACAAGAGACTTGAGATCCAGAATCACAAAGGTGAACAAAGGTGGATGCCGAAGCTATTGATTGTTTTGTAGACTGGAGAACGATTGAAGAACAATCCTATCCTCCGCCAAACCATCACTCTTATATACAACTAACGCGACCGTCGTCACCTTTACTCACTCATTTCAAAATACATCCAAACCCTACCCAACTATGTACACAGCCCTTTCGATCCGTAAACCACATCATAACCATCACGCCATATTTTCAACGCAACCAACAAAACTTGATTCCTTCCAACAAAACCTGATTCCTTCCCTCAAAATCTGATTCCTTACAACAAAACCTGATTCCTTCTTTGCGTCCCATATTCTTCATATCCACTCCATCGATCGTCACTGTTCCTCCGATCCTCACTCGACACGACCGTGACATTAATAATATACTTTTAATGACAAATATTCAGCATCAAGTAATATATAAATATTCTAAAATGAATATCAACAAAGCCTCAACACTTTTCAGTTCACCATCTTAAGTATACAATTGCATTATACCAATCAGTTGAATTATTCATATTGATTGAATTTATGACCAAATAGTCAAAATAAAGTATATTATTCGCAACAGTTCTGACCTAGAGGTTCCGGGTCAGGTGCAGGATGGAACCAAACCATTTTCAAATCGATGGTTAAGGTTACCAGTTGAATCCAACCAGAAAGAACATTATGGGTTAATTCAAGATTTTGAAACCACCCAAATTGGCAGGTAATTGGACTGGTTTAAAAATAGGTGTATACTATTGCACATGTGACTTTTGATATTATGAATTTAATCAAACCAGTGATTCATATTGATGCTTTTGATCATTATAAAATCGGCATCAGTCAAATTCAATATCATAACTACAATGTATTAAATATGCAACTTGACCTAGTAGTTGAATATTTTAACAAAAAGAAAGACAGCCAAAACTATATTGATACTTGTATTGTGATAAATTCCTCATTATTGTGGAATGTGTCAATTACCACACATATTGTAGTACCGATCATATATAAAATCTTACTATTGCATACTATTTGCATATCTGATCCATATTGGCTCTAATATCATTTTTGAAATTATTTGAAAAATGTATAATAAATATCACAATGGACCCAGCACGTTGCATTCCTTGAATATGCTAACTGAACAGCCTGTTCATCATATATATGAAATTCAAAATATTTTTCAATAGTGACTGAGAAAATGACAAAATCACAATGGTTACGAAAATGAGTTGTTGGGCTATCCAGTTATTACAATTGCAATGCACACAATGTAGAAAGAGGATCTGCAACTCCACTGGTCTTGCTGAAAATTATGAAAACAATTACCCCAACGCATTTCGCAACAGGAGAGAGATAATAGAACGACTCAAAACAGAAGCAAATTGGAAATCTAATAAGTAGAGAGATGAGCAATACAAGACGTAAATGAATGCAGAAGAACCTGACTGTGCCACAGGGTTTATACCAGCTGCACCCAACTCTGGGAGTGCTCCCATACTTGAGCTACAAGTGAAACATGATATCACATTGGGAACAGTAAAGAAAGTCACCGACACAGAAGTGTCTGGTGAGACCGCAGGTGGGCCAGTGGTGAGAGAGACTATAAGCCTCTACAACAAACACTGGAAACCGAATTGGAACCCCTGGTACCCATTGGCACATGCATTCGATTATATCAAGAAGCCTATACTGTGGGTACTCAACGCAAAACTTGGGTAAATGAATATCTGCAGCCTGGCCTGGAAGATTTCAATACGACTTTGTTCCAAACATCATCTGAGCTCTGGGAGCTGCTGAGGTACATTGACTTCAGACTGGGAGCAGAGAGTTGACTTCAGGCAGCTGGCAAATATGGCAACATATACTGCAGGAATATTTTCAAATGCATGTAGTATCTTTTGAGGCATTTACCGTTTGTGGAGCACCTGGATTTTGAACCGGTGCTGCTGTACCATTTGGCTGATCATTGAATCTATAGTGAGATGAACTCAGGAAATTGGTGGTGGGAAAATCAGCATCAATTACCCAACGGTATTACAATTGTGCGAGCAATCGTTGGGTGGAATACCTCTCATCTCACAAATATCCCTGGCGAGAAGCATGCCTGGCTGCTATATATGAGTATTGGAACATTGCGGATGATGTTTGTCATATAGCTTCAAGGCACACCTGGATTCTGGTGTGATTCATTGCAGTTCCACCGAAAGACGCAACTGATATAGACTCTTCATGGCACCACTTGATCCATAGCATCCTGAAACCACTCAGAGAAGTGGATATCTGTGGCGGTGAATAAATGTGGGATTGTGCCAACAGTTTCAAACATACCAGCTATCTGTTGCTAGCAGCATGGATTGGGGACTACCCGGATGTCACAATGATCACGAAAGATAGTTAGAGGTGTATGCACTATGTGTCTAGTATCAAAGGCACCTGAGATGGGCTATGGCAAATGATTTTGCATCTGTGAGCCTCAATATTCATCATGTTATCAGGAGCACCTGGAGGAGAATGAACTTGCTCAATTCAAAAAGGTGCATCTGCAACTGACATCAATTTTCTTCAGGAATTATCCACTGTGCAAGGTCTATTGCCTTTGGTGACCAAAGATGCTTCACCAACTCTATTATGAGATCGTGAAAGATATCTTCCACTGGCTTTTTGACTATCTCACCAATCAAAGCTTGAAATCTGAATATGGTTCTTGGTTTACCTCCATTCCACTCTATCCAAACATGTCGCATTGTTCTAAACCCTTTCATGCTGTCAGGCATGGATCCTGGCATGGCAAGGAAATCCAAGAAATGCTCAGAAGAGTATCTGCAGTATGTCCCCACATGCTGTTCAGCAAGGTTGCAGGGCACACAATCTCGGAACGTACATCAGATACAAAGGTTATGAACATGATTCTGGCACTGATGGAATGTTCTTCACTATCCAGCAATCGAACGCATTCGGATATCTTGTTGAAATATCTCAAAGAAGCTTGGGAGGGCATTTACCAATGCAAATGAATCTTCAAATTTCAACGTACTACTGAGGCTCAAACATGGTATTCAGAAAGCCACTTTCATGTACAGACAGCGAAACCTCAAGATGTGGCGATGGAGATGATGGAGAGAGAGCTTCATAGAGACATTCATGGTAACACAACTGGGCAGTGAAGAACTTGTGAGGTGTGCCTGAGTTCAGAACAGCTGTGTGCAACGAGTTGGAATGCAATGGAACCGGTGACAACAATGGTACAACTTGGTGCACAGTTGTATGGAGTATCCACAGCCCAGCTTGCCCAGTTTGGACAGTTGTTGTAAGAAGCTCAGAACCACCTGAGACTCAAGCTGGAGCCCGAAGATAGCTGTGGACCAACATCGAACTTTACTACAGAACTTGAACAAAAACATCATGCTATAATGACTGCCATATTTGGTGCATCGATGGTCACTGTCACTACAATACAGGAATTTGAGTTGACTCTGTTGGAAGCTGAAAAAGCGGCAACACTTTGGTCAGAGGAGTGCAAACAAGAGGTTGCTCAGGGTCTGGATATAGAGGTTTACAAAGCAAGCCAGAGAGGTAAAGCTGTGTTTTATCATGCCAGAACAGAGAAGTGCCTGAAGTATGATCAGGAATGGAAATCAAGAAAAGGTGCGATTATACAGAAGCAGCTAATGCTGCTATTCTATGGTACACCGAGCAAGTTCGCAGCGGGGTCATATACGATCACCGGCGATTTCCATGATTAGATGTCATCGGCTATCACTCGTCTCGGATGCCAGAGCCAATCTTTTTGGATGGCTAGCAAACGAACACCCACACCATCGATAAGCATCGATGGCTAGTTAATGGTCACGGTCGCTTCTGCTCCAAATCGCCGACGACAAACACACAGCCGGCAAACAGCTGAATGGCATCGGCCAGGAAGCTGACGACAAACGGACAACCAGCAAACAACTGAATGACGCTAGTCAAAAGCTGACGACTGACGAAAGCCTAAGAATACATCAGCAAAGTCAATCGTCCGGTCCCGGAAGCCCCGGGATCCCCCAGAGGTTGCGGAGGTTGATTTGGAATGACGCACTCTGCAGACCCTCCGGGAGTCCTCCGGGACCGGTGAATGCAGCCTCAGCACACTCCCTTGTTCTCCCGGAGGCCTTGAAGCTGCTCCGGGAGATTCCTGTATCGCAAAAGTGTACTCCGTAGCCACTTCTGATGCCTCTAAGGGTGCTCCGGGAGAGACCTGTATCACAATGGTGTACTCCGTAACCACTTCTGATGCCACTAAGGGTGCTCCGGGAGATTCCCGAAGCGCAGCAAAGTCCTCCGTGGCTTCTTCTGAGCTCTCTGTGGAGCTCCGGTACGTTCTAGGATCACTCAGGAGCACCTGGATCTATTTCTTCATTTCCAGATGGAATCATGGTGTGTCACCCATTTTCAGATGCGCCTGTAGCATCGCATACATCTTTGGCATTCATCTACTGCAGCCTGCCGCTATCAACTAAAACAACATATATCCACGCTGCGCCCCAGCAGCACCTCGACACGACCTTGACAAAAGAAACACAACCTGCGGGAAACACAACCCCCGAGAAAGATAACCCCCGAGAAACAGACTCTCACTTGAACACAGCTGCCAGGTCCTCCGTTTCCTCCCCTGCTGCATCTGGTGCTACATAACGGGTCGAGTGCTCGGCAGAGCTTGCAATTCTTGCGTCCATATAGCTGCCCATATGCTCAATGATGGCCGTCTGGCGACCAGGACCAATGGAATTCCAGTGTCTCCAGCATCTATCGTACAAGGCTATATCAAACGTTAGTAGCCGTTAATTATAGGATCGAGGGGGTACACTGACGGCTGAATATCTCCCTGCGGAAGTCCTGAGAGGGTTCGCTCTTCGTTCCTTTCTCGTAGTCCCTCAAGGCGCAGTTGAGTGCGGTCGCAGCCAAGCAAATCAATTGGGGAGTCACTCGCTTGTCCCAAAATTTGTTGCAATGCTCTTGTCTGCCAAGGTAGGTGTTGGAAGCGAAGAAGTGAGCAAAGATCAGCGTGGCGGGCTCGCTTCTCACAAACCACCGGACTTCCTTCGTACCGTTCGGGAGATCTTCCCATTTCCCAATCCAAGAGTCATCATTCAGCAAAGCGGCAACCTGCTGTAGACATAGAAGCTTCTCTTCTATCTTCAACGAGTACAGTGAAGTCACCATAAGCCTCGCTGTAGCGACTAGTCGACCCCGCATACCACTGATTTTCCCCCGTAACTGTATTGCATTGATCATTAGTATTATCAAACTTAGAAACCCGGAGAATACTTCGGAAACTCACAATTCCACGTGTGAGGGCATCGATGTGCTCACTGGGTCCACCGGGGTGCTCCCACACGTGTTGCATGCCGTTGAGTGCGCCAACAGCTCTCTGTTGGACGGTCATGGCGTCAAGGGCTTCATCCCATGCTTTATCACAAATGTCCAATTCGTCCTCTTGAGAGGCCGGCCAGGGGTTTTCAGAATACAGAACAGATTTCAAGAAGTTCTTTGCTAAATCGAAAGCTGCTTTGTTATGGAGTGGCACCTTGCTATCCTTGTTGCTCTTCGTCCCCGACGCACCTTCAATAGGTGGAGGGGCAGCTAAGGAATCCCAACTCCTTGCAGGCCGCCGTCTGGCATGGTTCACTGGAACGAGGAACGTCGTATCTTGGCTAGGAGATTGAGGCAGAGTGCCTTGAGGTGATTGTGAGCGCATCGACAACCGAGAACGGTCTTCATTGGTGCTCCCGAGGTTTGATTTGGATTTCTTTCTTTGTAGTCGGTCAGTCGCCTGGAGGGTATCTGAGCGAGCCCTTTTCGGGCGTTTTGAGCCTGTGTTGTGACTGCGTCTATTCCGTTCATGAGTTGAGAGTAGCTCGTCATCATCATAGTCCGAATCGGTGGTGGGATAGTCGTCCTGATTTCGGTGTTCATCATCGTCTTCTTCGACATCGTCCAGTTCATTCCGGTGGCCCTGAAGGTTAGCTTGATACAAATTAGGGATTCATCTGGCCTTACATGTCTGGGAACGCGTAGAGAACCTTTTTGACTGGCCGTCCTTGCTGAGCGCTCAAAATCTCGCTCTTGAGAAGCGGTAAAGTTAGGACGTTGCGAGGCCATAGGTGATGAGAATATATCCAAATGTGATTTGAGAAGAAGAGGTCCAAATAAAGCTCAGGTGCACCTGGAGAACATCTTTTTTCTTATAGGAAACTGAAGGTGACACAGTGGTTCGCATCGAAGGGACAACCTGTTCATTCCCACTGATGTTGAGGAGCACCTGAGCTGCTAATCCATACAATGAGTTCAGGGATCTGTTAGTGAGACGAATAGATATTCGGGCTTCAGGACTGCTTACCATTGTGAGGTGGCTAGATCCAGACTCAGACGTGGTTGAGCTAGATGCAAAAGCCCATGCTCTGCATCAGAGTTTTGGGGAGTGCCTGAGCTGCTGATATCTGCTATGTCGCCTGTTATCATAGCCGACCAACCACACGGATTGGTCTGGATACGCGAGAGCTACCGGTGTTCTTACCGTTGGGATACCGGTGCTTCGCATTCCGTTTTGGCTTCAACATTGCCCCAGGAAATCTCTGCCTTCAATGGACCTCGAATGTGTCCAATACCCTGCCATAAGAGTAGCTGCACTCGAACGATTGACGCTTTCGTTTTCGTTTTCGTTGAACGTTAAGCACTGGGTTGTGTGGTGCCGTGCTCAGTAGCTCGACATGTTCGAGCACGAGCAGCACAAAGTCGGCAGGCTCGGTTCGACTAACCAGAGCTCTAATAGGCGAACCGGAATGAATCATCTTAGTTAGCGGTCGATAGTCCTCTCTATCAATCTGCAGGAAGTACTGCTTCAGGATCCCGCTGCCGCCGTAATCGTGGTGGGCAAAGTCGCATTCCGTGTCGTGGACAGCATCGGAATCCGAGATGCACCCCTTGGGCAGTTTCCGTTGCTCAAAATTGGGAATCCGCAGCGATCGAACTTATGCAGTACTGCACCGCAGCAATATGCAATCTCAAGCTGAATGCACATAGTATCTTCTGTAGTGTGAATCGTGTCTATCCAGATACAGTCAGTTCACCTGCAGACAAGATCCGGTGGGGGAAAGCGTTCACCGAATGGTAGATAGAATAGGGGGTTTTGGTCCAGGTGGAGCTGTGATGATTCGAATGGCAGGCAGGCGGGTTAAGCTGTAGGTGTGCAGAGATGATAAAAAGGGCGAGATGGAATGGAGCAGAAGGGACAAAAACATCATGTTATGTTGGCGGTTGCCAGGGGGATGCTCCAGGGCGCACCTAACTCCCATTCGGAAAAATTGAGTGACTATCAGCTGGTATGATGTCGAACCTAAGCATCTATTCTCACTCGATCTTTGCATACTCTGGAAGCTTTGAGCTGGAGCTCAGTCTGTCGCAAAAGCTTGGGTGGGCCGAGCGCATATATGAATCATTGCTAGTACCGCTTTGGAAGCTGAAAGCGTCGGCAGAGCTTAGTCTCGGTTTGTGGTAGATGCACTGGGGATAGCGTGGGAAATTAGGATCAAATGTATTGCTATTTCGAGTACGATCCGAACCGCCTTCGCTTTCTATTTCTGGTTTTGGGCAAGCAAGTTTCACCTGACAGCTCGACCACTCCCTCGACCACCACCATAAGTAATTCTTCACAACTGCATTCTGTTTCTCACGTGATATCAAGTGGATATACCTTAACCCAAAGCCATCGATTCTCTAACATCTAGACCTAGTGACACATGAGAGATAATAGAGATACAGAAAATCTAGCCTATTTTGAAGAAGAAACCCAGTAAATACCCCCACCCGAACTCTGTACAACCACAAAGAATACTCCCAGATGCACCCCAGCAAATCAAAAAAACATTCTAAACGACCCATCAATGAAATTCCAAACTCAAGCGCACCTAGAAACACCTGAGCAGCTATTCCGATTGCGACAACATCCCAGCCTGAATGGCAGTTTCCTCAATGCGTGTTTTGAGAACGTTGTAGACGTCCTCCTTGCTTATCATCGGACGATTCATCAGTCCATGCAAAACACGTAGCTGAGTAGTACCATTGACCATATGGAGCGCAGTCACTCTATCATCGAAGCCGTTTGGACCAGTGTGACAAGCCAGGTGTGAGGCTTACACATCTGACCCAGTCGCACAATCCGTCCCAAAGCTTGCCGCTGCTTGTTGAGAACCCAAGGCTTCTGAAGAATCACTGCATGATTGGCAGCCACAAGGTTGAGCCCAGTACCCCCAATCTTGGTGGTGGTAATGAAGACGGAGCACCAGGGGGAATTCTGGAAATCGCTCATAACTTCGCTGCGCCTGTCGGCGGAATCTTCGGAGACCATGCGAATGACCTGGATGTCATGGTTGAAATGGCGATGAATCCACCATGCCACATGGCGAACCTGGCCTGGCAAAGGACAAAACAGTACAGCCTTCTGAGGAAGCGGTGAAAGGACAGGAGAGCCTGTACTAGGCTGGTCATCCATCTCAGGAACAGTCGCCGAACCGCTGATCAACTCTGGGAGGAAAGATTCTCGGAGCCATCTGAAAATCGGTCCCTCCACAAAACTGCTGGCATCCCACTCTTCCTTCCAACTGCCATCGGCAAAACAATCACCTTCTTGCTCCAACGGTAGCGAAAAGCAAGCAAGCTGCCAGCGATGAATCCGCCAGGCGATCCCATGCTCGCCTTCATGCTTCTGCCTCTTGAGTCGGGTGGCAACATCATCAAGCTGCTTCTGTTCTTCCTGAGACCACTCCAGCGCGACTGGATGGAAATCCTCCGATGGGATGTAAACCAGGGGGGCACCTGAAGCCAGCCGCAA
>WHVE01000757.1:0-62792 GCA_015178995.1 Trichophaea hybrida
TCATTTGCCCTTTTGTGGAATTCAACTTGAAGCTTCAATTGTTGTAAATTCAAATACCATTATTGCCCCAAATATCCCATCAGTAATATATTATCTTTTCCCTGAATTTGTGATTCTTAGGTCAATCATCACTCATAACCATGAAAATTGTTCGTTGGCGTCCATTTGATTGGAAATAGCCTTGAAAAACACCTTCAGACTGCAACCAAATTACTTTAATTGTACTCTAATTACCATGATATATTTATATTTCTTCTATTTCAGCTGATATGGAATGGCAAGTCATAGTTATATTTAAAATCGATCACATGACTGTTGTTACACGCAGGAAGTTTGCAGCAGGGTCACATACAATCTCAAGGGATATGGCTGATGGGACGTCATTGGCTATCACTCGTCCCGGAGGCCAGAGCTAATCTTTTGGAATGGCTGCCAAACAAACACCCACACCATCGATAGGGCAACATCTGCAAGTTAATGGCCGTTGTCACGTCTGCTCCGAATCGCCGACAACAAACGGACAGCTGGCAAACAGCTGAATGGCATTGGCCAAGCAGCTGACAACAAACGGACATCCAGCAAACAGCTGAATGGCGCCAGCCAACAGCCGACGACTGCCGGAGGCTTAAGAATACATGCCGACCCTGAACAGCGAAGCTGCTCTCTGTGGAATGAGGCCTATTTTTCTGGAGGTCATCAGATCGAAAGAATTCAACTGTTCTGGAGGTACAAGCCCGCAAGCTTTATGTCCTAATGGATACCGAAGGTCCAATTTTAATCAAATGACAATCCAGACAATAGAGGATCGAGACAAGAAGGACCACGGTAGTTGCGAATGAGTCGGGGTTGTTTCGAAGGAAGTTCGAAGGTGGTTATGCTGCTGGAGCCCGAGAGACAAGTGTAGATAGATGTATTTGTTAGAAAGCGAAGAATGAGGTATAAAGACTTCTGACTTCTTCGAGGGTAGAAAGAGGATGAACCTGCTCAGCGGGAACAACAAGCCTTAATAATATACACATTGAATAGCTATTCTTTTCTTTCAAATTCGTTTAGTGATTTTCACATCCTGAGCGAAGCTCGTGATGAACCTACCCAGCAGTTCTGAATTAATTACGGATACTACTTTGACCGGGTATACCTGCAGCGAGCTCCCGGTGTTACATCTGTCTATATATTGAACATAATCTCTACTGGAACCTTGGGGGTGAATAGTAATTGTTAATTTCTACTTCAATAATTTCCGAAATTCAATACAGTGGTTCATGAATGCTGTGTGAATTCAAATTTTGGAAATCTAGTCGTCAAGTGAAGTGACAGATCAAGTATCTGGTTGTTGTGACAAGATTAAAAAAGATGTAAGCAATACCCTTATAACAACCATGGTTGAAACTACAATATCTATGGTGATTGATACGCATCATACACACCAGAATTGAAAACTAGTATTAGTTCAAATCGTCTTTGGGTTTCTGTCCTGCAGAATCCAGTCAAATCTATAAAAATATGAATCAATTCAATATATTATTTTTGAAATACTTAGTTTTATTAAAATGAAATCTTTGACAGACTATATAGTAATTATGGATTACAGATATGATTGAATACCAGACTGCAAAAGTCACATACGGTCTGATCTGAACACGTTTTATGACCCATTATTTAATCCGGACATTTGAGCGGTTCCAAAATAAGGAATGGACCCGGACCAATCTTGGAGGTTCCGTTCTACTGGCAACTCGGACCGCCAATGTGCAAACGGTTCAGTTTGGGCCTGGACCTGGACAGGCGTCTCCAGGTTGGAACCGTTGTAAACACTAGGGATGGCGCCAAGATGCCAACATACCCGAGATTCATGGATGTTCAAAAAAGGAATAGCAGGAGATGACAAATTGCTCTCATTGGCTGACTCACACCCACGTCACCCAGAAAATCTCCTAGTACTCTGTACACAATAATGACAACCAGCATCCCTAGGATCAACGTAAATATTACAGACTACTATGATGAATACAAGTGCATTGACCATGTGCAAACGGTACTAGTTGTGAAGACAAAACGGTAGCGGCAAGGAAAGTAATGGTGGGAAATGCTGGGAAGGTGCAAGAAACGAAGCAAAAAGAAAATCGACATAAAGAGAAGCACCATGTATATACAGAGCTCCCCCCCTCTCTCAGTAAACTCCAGAAGCCTCGCTGCTACAAATTTCATCGATTTTATAGACATAATCGACAGCACCGATTTCAACAGCGAATCCATTCGATATCCAGCCATCAACTACAGCCAAAAAAATACCGTAAACTCCAGTCAACGCGAGCTCCAGCACTGCTGCAGCCATCGAAAAAACCGCACTCCATTGAACTATCACCATCCGGAAAGCTGGTTGCCGCAACACTGTTGATGATCAAATCATAGCCACCGCCAACAGATACAGAACAGTCGCCCCTCCAGCAATGGTCGCCCCTGAAATTGCCAATTCCGCTGAGTCGCATGCTGTCAAGTTGTCCTCCATCGATTCCGCTGAGTTGTGTTCCGCCATCTTGTCTCCGACCTCATACCGGCAACCAGCCAAGCCACTATGGTCCTTGATCCATCGACTCTTCCGTTTCAGAGGCTGGAAATCCTGTTTAACAGCTTCTTCCCGGACAAGGACTTCGACTCTATTCAAGAAGCATTGGCAATTGCCGTGAAGGAGCTGAATCCGCAATACCACTGGTAATTCATGCACGGCCTATATGAGATGTTCCCTGATATCCACAAGGTTTCGAATGCACAAGTTGCATGGCTCGCAAAGTTCAAAGAAAACAACGCGGGTTGGAGAGAGCTAGGCAACAAGAGATACTACCATTACCTGAAGACAATCGACAGCTCAGGCCGGGTAAGGGAGATGGTAAAGCAACACAACACCGCGCAGGAAAATACGGACTGTGTGACACAAAGCTAGGGGATCACTGGCAGCAGAGCCCCGAAATCTTGGAGGTCCTGAATGAAGCCGATGGTAGAGAGAAATGGTTACGACTGATAGCCCTTGCCACCTGAACTGCCAAAGTCGCCGAGTTAGCCAAACAGTGTCTTCAGAACGCATATGTCTCCCACGTCTTCGAACTGGGACGGAAATCGAAAGTGAATACATTGTACATGTCTGCGGACATCAAAGGGGCTCAGACCTCAGTGGATAAAGGATGTCCGGTAGTTAACGAAGACAACAATGTGGGAATAATGGGTTTAAAGTTAGACCGAGGGCTAGTAATGCCGATTGTGTCTTACCCGTTCAATGAAAGATCAAATCTGCCTGCACACACTCTCGCTGTCAGCTCCGCCCCCAAACCGTCAAATCGCTTGCGCGTTTCCTGTTCTAATCTTGTCTGCTGCGCCTACCGAGGAGGGGGAACTGAGCGATCCATCCCCCGAGGTAACCGACTGCCCATATTTATAAATACCAATGAAGTTACCGAAACCTCCTATAAAGATGACGTGGCTATCTCAACTGGCAACGAATGCAGCGAAACGGCTGTACTCCCCACACATGTCAGGACTAATGCTAGTCTCCAGATGAGAGAGCGGAATGATCCACGACCGTGAAAGACACAGAGGGCAAGCCAATCAATGGTTACGATGCGGTTATAACCTGTTCCGACTATATCAAGCGCAATGTCAGGTACACCCACCTAGTTGGGGAGGAAGAACGAATGATCACCTATCACCGCGGGATGTATGGGACGAATGTTTGGCTCATCGTCCAAAGGGGGATCATCCGGGATGCCAATGTATTCCAGGCTGCGAGGGATCAAATTGTATCAGCGATGGTTGCTATGAGGGATGCCATAATCAGGGCTGAAGAAACGCTGGGATCATCCTCATACTGTATGAACGAGCAAAGAAAAAGGGAAGATGAAAGGAGGAAACAAACTCGGAAAGAGTTAACGTTCAGGGGATATATTCGTTTTTTTTGGATTTTCTTTTGGGTTTTCTTTCAGATTTTCTTTTGGGCTTTCTCTTGAGTTTCCTTTTATGAGACGGGATATTGGTAAAGGGGATAAGTGTGCTTCGCACAAAGGGCCAGGGAGGAGGTGTGGTGGAAAAGTCCGTCCCCACCACTACTGGCACTGGTGAGTTCGGAGATGTGAGGTGGGTGGTAGTGCTAAGAAGCATATATGTACAGGAGTGCCGTTAGATAGAGAAAATCAATACTTTTCTGCACATCAAGCCAAGCTGTTTTATCGTCGCCAATGTGTGTTCAAACGTTCGAATGCGCAGAACCACATACTTAGTGGATTCACCTTCCTTCTCTGACCGGGCAACCTGTGACACACCCATCCTATTCCCACACTCCTCAAGCCGAAACCGTCTTCTTGGGTTGTGTCCTCTCAGAAGCTTTTGAAGAGTGAAGAGAAGGAAGTCACTGGGAATCTCTCCCTGAACACACCCTTCAAATTGCCACAACGACATGTACTCGTTGTGCAGAAGGACGGGTCCCCAACCATGGGAGCATCATTTCAGTCACTGCGGCCATTGGAAACACCAGCAGCAGGAGCTCTGAAAGTAGACCGGGAAGAAATCGGGCTGGAATGGGGGCAAGTGTCGGCAGGTACAGATATTTGAGAGTTTGTCAATGGATATATCTGACAAGGTGGTGATGGATTTTCTGGTGGCCACACATACTTTGAAGATTCCACCTATGTGCGGCGTGGAGTATAGAGGTCCATGGTTTCTATGTTTTCTTTTCTTTTTGTCACAGAGGGTGGTCAGTCAATATATTTATTCTGTCGGAGGGGATAATGGATGGTAGGTATGAGCTCCACCATCTAACCTGCTCGCCCAGAGGCAGGGTTGATGTGTGTCCTGTTGTACTGTAACTAGTGTAAATACAGTATGAATAAACAACAACAACAGCAGACCAATCACTCCATATAGATACATCCTCCATATACTGACTTTACCATGAATATTGAGAGCAATCAAGTACACTGAGGGGTTGATTAACTTTCGTACAAAAGTGAAAGTCTGAACAATCAACAGCTGGAGAAATCCATACTGTATATACTCGAGAAAAACCATGAAAATCTTGAACCTTAGCTGAAGAACAATTGTGAACATGCATGAAAAATCAACTGAAGCTATTCAAGTGGCAAGTAACTAAATATGCCTGAGTCTACATCCTGACTCGGCCTGGCAACAGTTCAAACTGGGGTAAAACCAAAGACTAAACTCTACTGCACTGTTCATAAGTAACTGTTTAACCTATTGAACTTTACTGCATTCTTATTGGTGCCAGAAAACAATACCAACTGACAGTGAAGTAGTGAACCAGTTAATAACTCACCCAAAATGATCTGAATAAACTTTCCACCCATTTGGCTGTGGAAATTATCTAACAGCTCCTCAGCATTCCATTACAGTGCAATTGCCTCAGATATAATTGTAAGTACAAGTAATGGACTTTGAAGCAGAGTATAAACCCTCAATCGATTCTATCGATATAGCTCCCAGTGATTGTCCACTATCGGGCAAGGTTTTCCTTGTACAGCAAAGAAATTCAGGGTATGCTGACATGTATGTATTGATCTATTTTTATCCAATCGAACTCCAATGGACTCCCCTTGACCTGTAAGTTGGGCCGCTGCTGACCTTGAAACCATTTTTATATGATTAGACTAGTAGTACATTTGCTATTGCTTACATTTCTGGCAGGATACGATCATTTCGTAAAGTCGCGTTGCCCATTATATTTTTCCAAACTTGATAGTGCGTATGTTGACAGTAAACCAGTTCAATTTTGCCAGTAGAATTGCACTGCATCCACAACCCACTGGACTGATATCATATAACACTACATAACCAACTATTTGTACCAACCAGTTTCAGAAAGAGCAATGATGGAAATCAGTGTACCATTGTGAGGCCTGATTGTGACTCAGACAATTTGCAATCACACCCCAGTCCAATCTAGCAGCTGCACAGGCCATCTCGACACGTATAGGCTGTTTTGGCAAAATCCTGTGCCTACAATGAACCAACATCTCATACGTATTTCGATTGGTTGTTTACCCCTCAATTTCATTTCCAATAGCTGAGCAAATGAATTTGACATTGACTAGACCCAAATATGTACTTAAAGACAAACTTGAAGAAATATCTTGAAGAAAGTTTTGCAGCAGATCATATGAACACTCAACTACTGACAGACATACTCCAAGCAGATATTTCATTATCCGCTCAAACTTTTGATTATTTGTTCCAATTGTGAGGCAGCCAGTATTTGGCAATGGACCTCAAAATCTGGTTGAATAACAGAACTGTGGTACTCAATGTTAGCATCTATGGATATTATACTATCAGGAAACGCCCGACAAGACATAGAGCTACATAACAACCTACAATTTTGAATCGAAAAGCATTCCAATTTGCAATCAAATGGAAACCATAGGTATGGGTCATAGGCGGGTATGAATTCTCGTGTACAGGGAACCATTTCTTTTCACACATACCTATCCAATGTATAGTATCCCAACACAAAACCCAATCGCCTCTGCAACCTAATCTCATACATCATCATTCTGGTTGACTCATGTCCAGTCAGTTCCTGGAGCATATCAGGCTCCAGAGTGACCAATCAATCTGCGGAGTAACTAGTCTCTGTGAACTAACCAGTCAGTTCATGGAATCTACCACAACTAAATGAATTGACCAGTCACCGCATTGAGCAAAGGTGGTACTGACTAACATGACAACAGTTCAGCCCAATTCAGTTTGCACGCATTTGTCCAATCACCAAGAGATGTATATATGTAATATATACAATACATTACTCTTTCAATCCCCTGTCATTGATTTATGATATCTTCACAATTGATAGAGGAGCATTGAAAACACACCCAAAAAACCGTGAAAATCGACATTTTTCAACAACTATTGCATCAATATTCAAGATATTTGAAATTATGAAATGGGAAGTAAAAGAGAGATGAATTATATATATTTCATGTATACAGTAACGTGACAAAAGTTTTCGTTAATTGGCAATTTTGCACCTACGAGGCACCACTTTGCATCACCAACACCTCCACCACAAATCAATCTTTAAAGTCAGAATAACCTAAATTGTATTATCTACAGACTTATATCGCTGTCTATGAATTTGAATAAAATTTTCCAACGTGTGGTGGAGGAAATACATTACCTTGAATGTCACCTGTTTTGCAGCAAAATTGCGATTTGCGAAAACTTTTGTTCTAGAACTGTATATAACTTTGCAATTAGAATGACTGGTATTTTTGGTTGGGCGTAGTTAGCACTGGTCAGTTCACAGATCCATGAACTGACTGCTTTGTGCAAGGATGGTGGGACTCTGTCAACTAACTAGTCTCTCTGCACACTGTCATTTAATGTAAACTGACTAACACACACGACCAATCAAAGTAAGCCATACACTATAAACACTGCTCCCAAGGATAACAAGAAATATTGTAATAATCAATTGAACATCTGGTCAATATGCTGAAACTGATCATACACCTGATCCAAGAATGTCTCAATTGACACTCTTGTGTTTTGTACATTGATTGGTAGGGAATATTTGACACCATTGAACACGGAACAACTTTGCACCAATTCTGCAGTGATATTATGTAGGTTCTCCATGTTGATCATCGTCCAGATGGTGATCAAGGCAGTTGAAAAGTCATTAAATTCATGAGTAAATGTGCCGTAGTACGTCAAATGTTCCATGGATGAGCAATATTCGATGGAGTGATCGACAACCCTTGTATATAGATCCAGGTAGCCCTGTACAGCAGTGTATTTGTGTGTTCCACCTTGAATAAACACAGATGTAGCTCTGTGCCAGATCATTTTGATTGCTTGTTGAATGCCCCAACATGTTGTAACCTGGCGAACACCTTTGACCGAATGTATGAGGGCATGCTGGAAGGGGAAGAGCAGAATAGACCTGATGATTTGTCCACTGTGACGGTATTTGATAGTATTTGGAGTTTAGTCACAATGAAACAAATAGAAGCGGTACTGGAGCCATAATGTCAGCATGCCTGACCGTTCTGCGCAATAGAATATTCAACTTACAATCATCAGGATACCAGATACATACATCCAACGAATACTGCCGCTTGAATTATTACTGAATAATCTGCTTTTATCAACATTATTCACGTCTTTAGGTATTCCAATAATTCCTTCTTCCATGAAGATAAAGGTGTGAAATATCATCTGCTTGATAATTCCATTGACGTCCCACATCTTTGTGTTGATGTCTTGGCTCCACATGAAGGAGGCGGTTTGAAACAGTCCCGAAATAAGTATAGATACTATTTTGACAGGTCAACGTGGAGTGATGCTTCCGGTGTTACATTATATCGTTAGGAAGGAAATGCTTTTGAGGAAGGTATTTCTGCGACTAACATACATCAAGCAACATTGACGTTATACAACTCCAATTGCCACAGTTGAGTCAATCTCTTCGCTTTAGCTGGAATTCCATTGCAGCTTTCAGAATGCTAACCTCACAACTTCTTCTATAGCCTGGACACCCTCCTCAATGTAGTTGAAGAACCTCTCGAGAGAATACTTCTAGGACGCACCTGGTAGGCTGTACCCGTGGATCCCTGACTGGAATGATGCATCCAGACAAGGAGGATGTCCATGTATCAACGATCCAGTCTTCCTTGATTATTGGCCAGGATACCAAGGCTGGCACATAGACTGTGATCATCAGTAGGTGTGTTAGTGCGAGCACATGCGGGGAGGAACCCACACCACAATCGGCAGAGCAGCAGCTGCTCAACGACCGTGGTCACAGAGATTTACCATTGAAATTTGTGAATCAATTCGGACGAAATGCCCCCCCTATTTCGTTACCTATTTCCACGTTGCTGGTCCTCAATGACGTACGCCTCACACCGAGGCCACGAGCTGTCGGTACAAATGCAGCTCGAATCGGGAGCTAGATTCCTCTTCTTTCACACCACTATTGTTGAACACTTTGTTGTTGTGCTATTATGGTCAGTTCAGACTTCAGCGTGACGGACACCTACACCATGGTTAGAAGGGACAATGCGTTGATCCTATCCAGCGATAAGGACATGTGGGAAACTGAAATACCAGCCCACCACAAGGAAAGGTATTCCACACTGGGTTATTCAGTTTTTGGAGGGAATCAATAGGGAGCCAGATTGAATGGACACTCATATTCAAGAAGCCAGAGTGAAAAATTTCCAGATACAGACGGCCCTACCAGGATTGGCACAAGCTTACCAAGGCCTCATCGTCAGGTGAAACAAGATATACAATACTGTTTATGTGGGAGTTGAACAGAAGAAATGGGCTTAACTTGGGAAGTATTCTGATATCGTTATCCAATCCCAAGTGTTAGCGGCTAACATCCAAGCAGTGTGTGTTTTCATCAAGGCCCAATCCACCGAAGACGATGAAGAGTGGTAGACAGCTCTCAGTGATCACATCCAACGTTCTCGAAACGCCTGCGGAACCATTTCAACTCTGCTGAATTACAGCTAACAACCTCATGAACTCCATGTCCTGCAAGTGCATACCCAATTCCAAATGCTGGCGAATATTCATCTCAAAGTCAAAGCAGGCGGCAACCAAATGTCCGGCCTGTACGCCCAGTCTTGTCAGCAAGCATAAAGGATTCAGGAGAATACAAAGAAAATGGCAGGCAATGCTGAACTTGAGAGGAAGGTGGCAGAGCGAAAAATAAAGAAGGACTTTGTACGGAAATTCAAAGAATTCCGTAGAGCAATGCAGACATAGCGCTCAGATATGAGTACCAAGAAATATATATCCCTCGCAGGCCC
Source organism: Trichophaea hybrida (assembly GCA_015178995.1). Classification (NCBI taxonomy): domain Eukaryota; kingdom Fungi; phylum Ascomycota; class Pezizomycetes; order Pezizales; family Pyronemataceae; genus Trichophaea; species Trichophaea hybrida. The sequence goes on from WHVE01000757.1 coordinate 9,825, forward strand.
GGTCAATAATGACACTAATGAACGGCGATACCGAGCCTCTTGAGTAGGGATTCCGCCTTCAATATACAATAAATGCTAGGGTTGGTGTTTTTGGATCAACCAGGCGGTGACTCCAGAACCAAATGGTAATGGAGCTGGTGCAGGAGGCGTTGGAGGTGACCCCCCAGTGGACTCGGAGTCTTCTAGCTTCAGCTTGAGTAGCCCCAGATCATCTGATAGTGGAGACCATGTTCTCCCACCACTTCCTCCACCAGGAGGGACAGACTCTAGTGAACCACCAGCGCTACCACCACAAGTACCACCTCACCCACTGAGAGCTCCAAATTCAGCCAAGAAGCAGACAATTGAGCTTCCCTAGAAGTTCAAGGGAGATCCAACGGATTGGTCGGAATCTTACTACCACTGGTTGACAGCAGTGGAGCCCTATCTCAGGTACTTCCAAGACGAGTATAACAATGACGACGATGAAATCATTTTCGTTGGAAGTATCTTTCAACACAAAGCATTGGCCTGGTACAACAACCAGAAATTCAGCTTAGGAAGCATTTTCAGGTTGACACATGGTCACCATACATCAGTGCTATAAAGGAACAATTCATCGACCCAGATGAAGAAACAAAATTCATTGAAGAAATCTCGAAATTGCAGTACAAGAGAGATATCTGGGACTATGTTTTACAGATGGAGGACTTTAACAACCATGTCTGCTTATCAGGGATTACATGGCAACGGGCTCTACATAGCGGACTGAACAACGAAATCATGGATCACTCATTCTTTTCGAAGATTACACCAAACGTCCACACAGAATACGAATTCTGCTCTAACAAGTCGGCCCTGCATATGAGGCAAGCTTGCAGGAAAAGCACCAACCGAATGATCACGAACAAAAAGACAAAAAGAACAATACAAGGAAGCATGATGGTGATGGCGATAAGGGGAATCAAGGAATGAACCACTTTGAGAAAGATTCTGACTCCAAGAAACCTCAAACTGAGAAGAAGGGTCTTAAGACTGACAATGTGGACAAAGGCAAAGCCCTGAAAGGTATTGCAGAATCTGTGGAGGAAGAAAGAGCCACGCGCAATGAGTGCAAGCACTGCAGGTTTTCAGTGCATGGATGGATATTCTGTAAGAATGCCACCAAGATGTCATGCATCAACAAAATGAAGAACCATACAAGGCCTAGGGTGGAAACGCCAGAAGTGACCACCTGTTCTTCAAAGGTCGTGTCCAGCTGTTTGGCTCACCCAATTACGAAACCGGCAGCTGCCTCAAGCTTTCGAATGCTTTATGAGGTTGACTCCGATGGCATGAACATGGACGGATGAAACGAGTGTCTTTTGTCTTCTCTTTTTCTCTCCTTTGGGATTGCGGTTCTTACAATAGGTTGATGAGATACAAACACCTCCGGTTTTTGATTCTATGGGTACAGATATTCATATTATTCTTCGCTTTCCATTTGGGTCTTGCCAATGTGGTCATTGGTATTGTTGCTTTTCGATATTCAATATACTGTCTTTTCTGCTCTTTAAGCAAGGGTGCCTGAGGATGAGTTCAATACTCAAAATATGCTGGTCATATAGCATCCAAGTGTGAAGAGTAACAAACAAATGGAATTTGATTACATTCCCATATATCTACAATCATGACCCATTACGGCAGGAGCTGTGTCAAAAATCTGTTCACAATGGTTGTCAACCATACAGATTGACAACGCAAGGATGAGCACACCTCTGCCTGTAAACAAGAAATCCAATCAATTACCACCAGCACCTAAGATGGAATCAAGACCCACAATACGCACGTTTGCAAGCTTTCGAAACAAGAATAAGGTCCCTGTAATCATTCTCCAGGATACTGGGTGCAATACATCTATGAAGTTGAAGCAGTGGGCGAATTTACGTGGTGTTCCATCAGAGACATGAATGTTACCAAAGTGAGTGGAAAAGATTAATGGTAAGAGTGTAGAAGGAGCAGGTTGGCAATATACCTTCCCTGTTACTCGACGGTATGAATCCGATTGTACAAAAGAAACCTTCAAAATTGGTCCATTGCAGTATTCGTTTGATATCATGATACCTCACTGATAGATTGTCAAGCATGCAGCACTCAGAGGGGTTAACAAATAAACAGATATGCTGCAGTGTACGTCGAATCACTGCTACCAACATTGCACCAAGGCTGAGGTATCTTCATTCTCAATCGCGATTGACGATTCCATTCTACAGATTGGGACAGACCCTCGATCGATCGGGGTGATTGGTTCAATGCATGTCAATACAGTACACATAATTCAGATTGATTGGGTAGATCGAATTCCATGGCAATACAGAGACCTCAAAACATTATAAAACGGAGCGACTGCCAGTGCACATCGATCTCATCCATCCTACCATCTTCCCAATCACTTGAAAGATCGAGAACAACCTCGGTGGGGTCCCATCTACGCGCTCTCAGAGAAGAAGCTTTCAGTCATTGAAAAATATGTGAACGAAATGTTTTATGCTCGAAAGTATCATCCTCGCAAGTGACCTGCAGGTGCACCCATACTCTTCTTCCAAAGCAACACGAAATGGGTATAGGCGTGTGTACGCATTGCAGAGGTCTACATCATATGACGATCATATGAACAGGTATCCATTGCCGATTATGAACGAACTTAGAGACAGAGTTGCTGGATCGAGTATATTCCCTAAAATTTATTTGAAGACAGATTACAACCTCATTCAAATTAAACCCGGTGATGATTGGGAAACAGCGTTTTGTACATGATATGGACATTATCAATACCTAGGTATACCCTTCGGATTGGTGAACATGCCAGCTATACTCCCAGATATGATGAAAATAATCCTGCGAAATCTAATTGTTCATGGAGTTGTAGTGTCTATAGGTAATATGTTCATCCATACGGAGTACGAAGAGAAGCATGGTCGATTGGTTCCGAAGTCGTTGGTGAATTCCAGAAAATCAACCTGGCTATAGCACCCGATAAGTGCAAATGGCACCTGAATTATTTCAGTCCCTTGGGTATCTCATAACAGCAGAAGATGTAAACATATCCGAAAGAAAGATAAACACTATTCTTAAATTGGAGATTCCGGAGTCTGCCAAGGACGTCCAGTTCATCCTGGCATTTGCCAACTGGAATTGCTGCTGTATTGAACGATTTTCAACGATATGAGATGCTATAACTGAGTTAACCAAGACAACAAACCAAAAGTTGGATTGGAAAAGAAATCTGCGAAATGAAATAGCCTTCGTTACACTCAGGAAGTATTTTACTGTGGCTTCCAATTCACCACATTTCGAGCCTGTTTGGTCTGTTGTGATTGAGACTGACGCAAGTGATTTTGCAAGCTGTGCAGTACTCCCCCCAGTCATTGATGGACTACTACACCCCATTTCTGATCACTATCAAAAGATGGATATTGCAGAGATAAAGGACGAAATCCACATCAAGGAAATGCTTACGAGTGTATTTGCATTCAAAGTCTCGACTTGATATCCCGAAGGTACAGCTCATCTACCCAGTGTATTCACCAGTCACCAGAATCTGGAATACTATACACCTACGAAAATCCTGAATTTGAGACAAGCCCGCTGGGAACAAAAATTGGCACCATATGATTTTTAAATAATCTACCGACCAGGTAGTAGAAATGGGAAACAAGATGAGTTATCTCGGCGTTCGGAGAACAGCCCTGAAAATGGGAGAGGTCGTGCCGAAGAAAATGAAAACCAACCTATCCACCATGTTCAGAGACCCAATCAGTTGGTACCTTCTGAAGGGGAAACAGTACAGGTAACGGCGATGAAGTTACAAGGCTGACCAATTGCGATTTCTTCGGCAAAGTTTACAGCAATTCCAGTAGTGTTGGTCAATTCATGGCTGTTAGAAGCAGTGGTCAGTACCGCGAACAACGATGCTTCATGGCAAGAAGAATACATCCGTGCAGTGCAAGAAAATGAAAGTCCACATATTATGTTTAAATACGAAGCCAGTTATTTGAAAGGCAGACTGTTGATCCCAGATGTTCGGCAGTTAAAGAAACAGATATTGAATGAAGAGCATGATTCGATGGTGCCTGGACACATGCGGCAGCGCAAAACAATTGAGCTGGTCAGATGAAACTTTTTTGGCCAGAAATGGAGACATTCATCTCGGATTATGTGCACTCCTGTTTGGAATGTCAGAGAAACCAAGTGGCTCATCATGCTTGCTATGGTCATTCACAACCCCTCGAATTAGCATACCGCCCATTCAATTCGAGTTCCACGGTCTGCATCATTGACATACCAGTATCAGACGGATATCCAGCGATTGGGTTAATTGTTGAAAAATTTACGAAATTGAATTATTTCATTCCATTGAAGGATACAGAGAGGAGAGCTACAGACCTGGTCACAATCCTCTTGAAAACAATATGGAAATCGCATGGTCTACCATCGAACATAGTGTCAGATCGCGACTGAAGGTTCACCTCCACTTTTCGCTCCTTGTTGGTCGAAGCTCTTGATATTTGGTTCAAGACTTTATCACCATGTCACCATCAAACACATGGGCAAAGGGACTGTGTCAACCAAATGCTGGAATGTTATCGGCGGAATGACTGCAATAATGAGCAGGACAATGGGTCCGAGATGTTCCCAATAGCAGTGTATGTGTATAATAACCCACTCACCACCGCTATGGGATAGTCACCGTTCATTGCAAACATTGGGTTTGATCTTCATGGGAATAGGCCAATTGAAGAAGAACCGATGAATCCGGCATCTTTGAACTACGTTCAATGGATGTCCAGCATGCATGCATTCTGCCATGAATGCTTCGAACAGGCACAGGAGACAATGGGCAAGCACTATGTCTGGCATGCTACAGAACCTCCGAAGTACTTTGTTGGCGATCTACCCAGGCTAAATGGAAAAAATCTCAAAATTCAAAGACCATTTAGGTAACTTGATGCAAATCTTAATAGACTCTGCAAGATTTCAAAAGTACTCCCGCTCACCACTATTTTGCTTGAATCACTGAATCGATGGCGTATTTACAATGCATTCCATGTATCATTCATCGAACCCTATCGACTCGGCTATAACTCTGTTAGACAGGCACGAGCTCTTGCTGACGCAGGACATGAACTTGAATATGATGTGAATGGCTACAAGTACGAAACAAGTTATGAAGTCCAAGAGATCATAGGCAGCTAGTATAGCCATGCATGAGATGGAGTGTTGTATCTAGTCAAGTGAAAGGGATATGCGGAAGAAGCAGATTGGACTGAGGAACCTTATATGTACATCAACAACAAGAGACAGTTGATGGAGTATCACAGAAAGAATCCTCAGGCAATGAAGGATAATTGGATGAAATGGTTGAGCTAGTACCATTTCTCCACCAAGGGTTTTTAATGGCTAGCAATACACTGGACGAAGCATTTGCTTTTCAAGAGTACAAGCGGCCACGATTTTGCAGATTAAGACAAAAATAGATCAAGAGAAGGATAGATCAAGGGAAATGATGGTTTTGGTTTTGGGTACATGGGGTCAAGATTTGCAAAATCAAAGAAAGATGTGGAAAGCGAAGATTCTTGGATGGACGCAACCTGATTGATTGTTTCTGCTTACTGCCATATGTCTCATCTGGACGTAAGCAAACTGATCTGTTGATTGGGCTTGTATGTCTCAGAGCAAGCACTCGAAGTGAAATGGTCTGTACACATTCAATATGTCGATAATTTCAAATAATGCACTTCAGTGCAGTGGACCATATTTTGCCAAAGCCAACGAGGGGCAGATTAGAATGGTGTATGGTCCTTCAATGACAAACCTTCGAAAAATGGTGGTAGTTTTACATCTAGCAAGTTCGCACCATGATAACATACAATTACCCGCGAATTACCTGATCAGATATCATCGGCTATCACTCCTGTCCGATGACCGATGCAATCTGTTGAGATCGCTAATAAACGATCACCCACACCATCAAAATGAACCAAGACGAGTTCATGGTGGCTGTCTATTCTGCTGTGAATAGCCAACGACGAACAAACAGCCAGCAAACACCTCAAAGGCTCCAGACATAGAGCCAACAGCTGCCGAAGGCCTGAGACTACGTTCCGACTCTAACCAGGGAGGCTGCTCCCTATCGAAAGAGGCAAATTCATCTGGAGGTCATCGGATCGAAAGGGTTCCACTGGTGTGGAAACACAAGCCGGCAAGCATGATGTTATGAAGGATATTGATGGTCTGATCATTATCTCATGACAATAAAGATGATGTAAGATCAAGAGATAGAGGACTGCAGTAGTTGAGAATGGAGCTGGCATAGGTTCCAATGTGATTATGGTTCTGGAGCTCTAGAGACAAGCGTAGATAGAAGTATTTGTCAGAGCAAAGACGAAGGTATAAGAACATTGGGTTCTTTGAGGGTAGAAAGGCACAACCTTCTCAGCGAGGAGAACATTCCGTAACAATATACTTATTGAAAAGCTATTAATTTCGTTTACATTCTTTTAGTAATTTTGACATCTCGAACGAAGCATCTAACCCATCTTTGAATTTGTCCCGAATTATGTATGGATACTATTGTGAGCAGGTAATCCTGGAGTGACGCTTCCAGTGTTAGAACCATGTCGTGAATTGACATTGTACATCCCGATTGTTCAGCCATATGTACAGCTGCAATAGGCTTTTGGATACATTGTGCAATATCTTTCGGAACTGGAGTTATTTCAAGCTTCGTACGCCGTGATTATAAATATCACTGAAAAGAGTACACTCAGGAATTGATTGTCAGAAATATTGATACCGCCGGTTCCAAACAGAACCAAACTAGGTATTGCAAACAGTATGGCCCCTTGTCCATTGGAACTGTATTTGCTATTATTTGAAGTATAGTCAATACAAAACAAATTGAAGCGATAGTTGAACAGTACTGTCAGTATTCACAATCTTTCTGAGCAATACAATACCCAACTGACAATGTTCAGGATAGGCCATACAACAATCCCAAAAATATCTCAGTTTGAACCATTCCTGATTGAACCGCATTTCTCAACAATATTCTCAGCCTTAGGTATTGTTATAATTCGTTCACCAATGATACAAAAGGTGAGAAACCCCATCTGCTTGATCATTGTCTTTGCAACAGACATCTGTGCGGTAATGTGTTGGCTCTACTTCAAGCATGTGGCCAGCACATCTATAACCTTGTGAACAATTACAGTATACCTGGACCTCCAGGTTTGTTATACACATCGTACATCCCGTTTGATCAGCCACACATACAGCTGTGATAGATGTGTGGACCCTCGATGAGATTTCGTTTGGATACTGGAGTTCTTTCATGCTTCATATACTACGATCGCAATTATTATGCAGAAGGCGAAATTTGGAAATTGACTGACATACATATAGATATGGCCTTCCGCAAATATAACCAAACTATACATTGCCCACAGTACTGCCCCCTTTATATCATTCAAAATTACAAAAATCTTAACAGCATACACAATTCTGAACACAAACCTCAACACCATCAGTGTCCAGCTCATGGATTTAAGTGTTGAAGCATAGTGGTTCTATCTCTGATTCAATGGATTCCAGATCGTGGACAAGCATGCAAATGCAAGTATGTCGGTGAAATGAATACTGCTAAATTTTTGCTCATGGAAAGTTTTTGTGAGAACTTCGTATTGTCGACTATTGTCTGCAGCCATGTAAACCATCATATGATGAACAACAGAATGTACAACATTATGCCAAGATAAACACAATACACCAAGTGTGTGCTTGCAATTTGGGCGGACTGATCATGTTGACATGATGAGCTCATTTTCATAATTAGTCATTTAATATACTGATGTTCTCATAAGATACTGTCGGTAGAGGGTCATAACAGACCAGCCGAAAGGTGAAGCGCAGCAAATACTAGTCAGGTTTGCGACAAAGAATAGATCATAGGAAACCTTCATTGATTATCACTTGACCTCATGTACCACAGTGTATAGGTCCGCAGCTGGGTATGTGGAATGTCATATATTGTTTGGTGGGGTGAAAGTTGGCCCTCACGCTGGACTTTGAATATTAAATCACATCATGTGCGCAATCGAGTACACAGAGGGGTTTTTTAACGGTCATACAAACTGATTGTCTGAAGCATTAACTATAGAAGCAATCTATACTTTCTATACTCAAGAAGTTCCACGAAAATCGTGAATTTCAGTTGAAGAACCATCATGAACACATATTACAAATCCATTAGTGGCTATTCAAGTGGGCAGTGACTAATCATATATATGTGTCATTGTGACTCATATCATTAGCAATAATACTCCAGTAGATCCTAGTGGCATCACAGGCACTATTGAAGCTTGTACACCTTTCAAGCAATATCCTGTACCAACAATACATTCAGTCAGTGTTCTGCAGTATAAAAAGTTCCCTATGTATTGCGTATCATATACTTGTTTGTTGGTTTCATTGTTTCGACCCTGCACAAATAGTTTATTTCAGGTATTGTTGTTAATTTTGCAGTATTCACTCTAACAAGAATATACTATTGGCGATTGTGACACAGCAAATGAAATCATTCTTTTGACAGCTGATATGGCACAATAGGTGATCAACCGCAGCACAAATCGATATGAAGACACCAGCAATCGATTCAACACATCAAATTGACTCTCTAACAATATTTCAGTCACCTCTTGATTGTCCAAAGTGGTTGAAAACATTCACAAAAACCCAGTACGTACCTGTTACGCAACAATCAAACTAAACCAGGAATGATGGCAACCATGAGCGCACAGTGCCCCATGGAGGTAACAGTTAAACACATCAACGCATCGACACAGGCAGAACATATGGTGATCGAGAGAGCAGAAGAAATAACAGAATTGAATGAACCTGCTGTGACATATCAATGTCAGGCTTTGCCCGCATGATTGTGCGCACTGCTTAGTCTCTGGAATGGCATGAGAATACGAAGCGGCTCAACAGTGATACTCTGAAACCCATGGAGATTGGAGAAGCCAGATTGAATCAATTATTCAACAGCCGGCATAGGAGCTAATACAACTGCACCAAAACATCAAATATATGGCAAATATATTGTCAACCTAACCTGTACATGAAGAGGCACCATAGCTAGGAGTACACAAATAAATTAAAAACAGTGAGTCCAAGTATTTCTTTCACCACAAAGATGACATACTGTGGATTGTGGGTAATACAATTACGATTGCTGATGTCATGATGGTAGCTGCAACATACCATGCAGTGCAAGAGCAGTTTATGGATCACAGTTCCAAGCATATCCAACGGGTTATAACCATTTAGGGAAATGCAATTTATTCAAGATATGTAGAAACCAAAATTCAAATACTGGTATTGAAGTACAAGCTTGATAGACTGGGTGAATAGCAGAGGTGAAGAAATGGAAAGGCAAATGACATAGTAATGTAGCAATTGGCAGAACTGTTGAATGAGAAGATCGGTAGAATATGTGAGGTCAAACAAAACTGGATCAACAATGGAGATGTGGGCACAGACAGGAGAATACAGAGAAGAAGTCAAGAAGTAAGGGAAACTGATTTCAGAGCAGTCGAGGGAAAGAGTCAGATCTGAAGGAATGTGGGGAAGTCTCAAGGGTCTACTGACATGCCAATAGCGGAATATGAAGAACAGATAGCCTCGGCAGAGAAGCAAGAAGATGTAACCTTGTATATGAAAATTGAAAGTGAGGGACAAGAAGACTCTAAATACACCTCCAACATTGCCCCACATGGATTTAAATCTATCCAAGTTGGTACTCTAGGCGACTTGACAGCAATAACATTGACAATGGCAAAACTCACAATGATTATGGTTAGGGGAAAGTCAATACTAATACTGATGGCCACTCAAGAGGTTCAAAAGCAAAAGATGGTAGAGAATGTTGCTTATGGGGAAAAGGCAGATATTTGAGGCAATATAGGACCCAAGTTGGCTGAGGACTGACAATGGGGGCCGTCATGAAACAATTACAAAGACTGACACAGAACAGAAAGCTCATATATATGTAGAAGTCAGTAGTATTAGTGACAGGATAAAATTAGCAGGATGAGGCGTTGATTCAAACTGTTCGACAGAAGAAGGTATCGAGAGTAGCATATGAGAAGCAAAGTGGTTTGCAATTTATCCCAACTGACTATGATAGGGTGCAACACATGAGCATCATAATGAAGCTGAACAATGGTATCGCTGCCACCACGAGAAGTCGTGTGACAATAGTGTTGGCAGTCAATCACGCGCTCCATTCAAACAGAATAACTGCATATATCACAATTATTGATATTTTGGCAAACATGAGACAGCCTATCATATTGTTGGCCACTCAAAACATATTTGATTATATGGTAGTTGATTTCATGGAAATTGTTATCTTGGCACCAAGAACCATAAATGAGGGCATCATTGATAATCATGCAAATGCAATCTGGGCTAGAGTAACGATACGCTGTAGCAGTTTTGATCAGTATATGTGAAAGAGGTCAGGGAAGCTGAAAAAGTTTACACAAGAAATTGGGGTGGCAAATAAAGAAGTAACTCTGCATCCAGTGACTGGGAGGTTGATAAGGAGAGTGGTGGAACAAGGCAGGAGAAAATGTGGTCAGAACCACATATCATTGGAGTCAATTGCCATCAATTGAAGAATGGGAGCAGAACATATTTGGACAATGGACTGAGTGCAGCGGGGCAGTGGCATGGGGTAAAAAGATATATCAGCACAGACCCTAATACCATTTGTCAGAGTTGCTACTGATGTGGTTACAATATTTTGAAATATGGAATACAAGGAATGGCAAGATGGATGATTAGCACAGGAAACTACAGAACTCATAATCACCAATGTAATGTTGTTGGGTTCAAATTTAAAATGACCAAAACAGATTCCACAACAACAACAAGTATACCGATTGCAATAGAGGACACATTGCCAAGAATAATGACACTCCCAAACAGCATATAGTCAGTATGAAGACTAGAGAGGTATATACAATCTGAAATAACTGCAAACATACACACAGACACAAGCATTTCGGAAATGGCAAGGTTGAGATCAATCTTCCAGCATGCAAACAAGTCAGAAGAGTTGATCAAATCGATGCAATGCAGAAAATCTTACTGGAAATATGTGGGAGAGGGACGGAGGGCATGGTTTTCGGGTTAGAAATAGTGATAGTAATTGAAACAGACGTGTAATTTATGCAGAAGTCTTATTGAGGGACAGGAGGTAATTGTCAGACCACACATCCAAGATTGGAGTTTATCAAAGAAACAAGGACAATGGATGCTGTACAAGTTCATACACTGATTGAAAACAATAATCCAAGCAACTGTCGAGGCCAAGTACATAATCATATCATTCCAATTACTAACCTGAAGCAATACAAGTGCATAGTTGTGAATATCTATGAACAAATACTCAAAAACAACATTATGAGACATCCAACCAGTAGTACTAGGAATGAAAACGGAAATGAAATTTTATCAACAGGAAACATTATTGGCTGTTGAATATTCAATGTTTACAGCCCCACATGGAATACCAGAAACAGCCATATTAAAAATGTAGTATATCCAGAAAATTTGGTTGAACATAACCGTCAGGAGATAATCAACAATGACCAACGAATATGTATCACTATCAACAACAACCAAGCAATTGAGATAATCATGGACATTATCCTAGCTCATGATAGGGGTATAGCAAACAAATTAGGAAGAACAATATCAGAAGAAAAGAAAGATATTGGATCAGATAACATGATGATAGAAGTAGTTTGGACCGTGCAATCATTGAAAGAAATAGGCCTGGATAACACCAGATGCAATGTCAAGTCTATGCGATGGAAGGATTTGGCACAAGGGAAAAAATGATGGAAAAGATGGCATGCAAATATATAGACACTGTCAAATAGAAGCTGAAATCAATAGCCGATGATAAGGTAAGTGTAATACACAAAACAATAAAAAAAGTACAAAATCATAATGCAAAGAACCTAAAGGTGTGTGCAAGGTCAAACATACGGTGGAATCAGAAGAAAGTGGAAATTGGAAAGTATCTGTATAATGCGAAGAGAAAGTTAGGAAAAGTCCAAACTAACCATATCAGAATCAGGAATTCAAAGAAGTTGATGAACAAGGCTACTCCTGGAATAGTATTGTATAGGAAGCAGAGGGGGCAAGTATGCAGAGCCCGAAAGTATTGAACAGGAAACTTCAGCCTCACCGTCAAGCACCCAAGTATGGTGGATGGACATGTAGCCATTTCCTGGGAAGATGACACCATATTGATTACAGAAGTAGGATTCTCTAAACTTTTGCAGGAGATCCAAAAACCTACAAAATCTATTGGTTGAATAACTTTCGATGACATTGGGATAAATTATAAATATGCAGTATAAGCAATCACTTCGGAATATCTGCACTCTGTATGGTTCTGCACGACAATCATTCTCCAGTGTGAGTTTTTCAATAGTAACGAAGTGAAACACCAGGTAATGTCCAGATCCAAACGACAATCTAGACATGCCCACATGTGGATTTCGGTTGAGATAATTGGATCTGCGGCATGCGATGAAACTGTTTCCAAGAGAACAGAAATGGTAAGTTCATCATTGCTCAGGAGGATAGAACATTGCTCATTGTTCACCAGTGATATGAGAGGGGCAGTTTGAAATGTGGTAAACCAAGTTTCGTAGGATTTGAATAAACATTGAATAATTATGATAAAATGACAATATTCAAATTTATTTCATAGAAGGAAGAATATTTCGGACAAGATTGGTTTGCTGTTTACTGTTTTGCTGGACTACAAAGCACTCACTAGCTTTGTCATAAACCTCAGTACACTCCTGTGATTCCAGACTTCGAGTCTATTGCATTGTTGACTGTAAAAACATGTCCAAATGTAATTTTGATTAATATAACCACTCGAACTTCATGTTTTGAAAACTTGACAACAGCATGATTCTACAAATAATACAGCAAGTTATTTTTGTGGTTCATATATCAATACCTTCACTGTTCAAGCTGCCACCACTGTTATCACATCTGTAATTGTTCATTTAGAGTCCCATAAATAAATCAGAGCATTTCAAAACAGAGTGATTATCCACCACTATAGGAGCATAGTGTTTGCAACAGTCGCAAATCACGGGTTAGGTTAGGTTCAGGGTTTGGAAAATGAAATTATTGACAGTACAGGTTTTCTGTGGTTCAAACCCAGTACCGAACCGAACTCACTGGGTTTTGGTGGATTTCATCTCTAACTCTGTCACTACAATGAGGTATTTCAGTTCTGAATGGATAGTGACCTGTTATACATGTAGATTATACAGTTTTTGACAGTCTTTCACCTCCCGCTCTCCGATTTGCAATTTGATTAGTAGTGATGGACTTGCTGTGATATTCAGTTAATTTTGGCCATATTTTCGATTTCATATTCAAGAACTTCAACAAATACTGTTTGTATCGGAAATCGGAAAGCGGCATGTCCAAGAATGTTCAAAACTGTATGAGCAATTGTGGAATGTCACATTGTCAATAAAGAATTCTTATTTCAATTCTGGTTAGCCGGATATACTGGACAAGTGATAACTTCAATCATTTTTGTGTCCAGCATCTGGAAGTAGTACAAACCTTGGACTGGAATATCAACAAAACCTTATTCCAATAACCCTTGAAATTAGTCCAAGATGTCAGCAGAAGGACAGTATATTAGAAAGAATATTAACTTTACTCTGAAGTTCAACTGGGAACTATGGTTGATACTACGTGGAGATGCGAATACAGTATTCCCTCAATAATGTCAAATGATGCACAAATTCAAAGTATGCAGCAAACATCAATTTGCTGGAACACATCAAATCTCTTGGAATCGAGATATCCTGAATATCACTGGAATTATGCCTCGGTGGAAGTTGATATGTTGAACTAGCAGCAAGAAAAGTGGTATACGCTGATGGCAATCTGGAATGGAACATTCTTGAGATAGATGAGAAACAAACAAACAAACAACCTACAGCCATGATTTAACTATAACATGTGCTGAAAGATGCCCAAAAACGATATAGAATCGTGTGGAAACAATGAAAGATGAATTTGATATACGTCACTAGGATATTGGTAATGATAAAAAATGGTTGTAATGGTCGAAACAGGGGACATAGGGGTAGTGTGATTCACCATTTCACAGAAACGCAATAAAGTACTCTCCAACAATAGGTGGCATAACTAGGGATCGCTATTGCAAATGAACCTTGAATAATCATATGTGAATATTGCAAGGCAAGATACATTGCCAATCAACTGGCAAGGGCAGCTGTAGACAAAATCGCACTATGCATGTACAGAAAGACTGGAGACCTGAGACTAAAGTCGCAGGAAAGGCTACTGGATGTATTATGACTTGGTTTCGGAGATCAAAACATATCAGCTGCCACATAATGCAAATATATCCAACTCCAACGGCATGACTGGGAATTCCAACAATGCTATACCGAATTCCATCACTGGGTATCCTATGTCATTTTCGAGCAGGAACCCAAATTGCATGTTTTCCGATATGGCCAGTCCAAAGTACTGAAACACTAACCACAGCACTTTGATATCCCTGCTGACCGTACTGACTATGTAAATATCTGTTCAACAAGAGACTTCTAAATTCGTTCTACAGCAGCTAAAAGACTGTCAGGTGGTTACAAGGAGAATCAAAGGAACCAGAACTAATGAACTATACCTTATCTGCCCCAGAGGCACCTATGGTTGGACTGGTGGCAGGCAATCATTGTCCCTGCCACATGCATTTTTCTCTGATCAAGGGAAGCAAGATTACAGCAGAGGAATACAAGCGTTAGGGGGAAGCAGGGCTATTTATATATTGATGTAATTCAAGATATTTTGCAGCAAGTTGCTAAATGAAAATGATGTCAGCATTTGTCAAACTGCAAAAACAGAAGTGTTAATTCATACAATTGTATGCAGAATTCCAATGGTGGGTACCTGATATTGATTGGTACAAGGCAGCGGAATCAAATGTTCTCTGGCAAGGCCTGTCTGTTGAACAGAAACACTCACTACAGTACTGAAAAATTCCATTAGAACTCACCAAATTTGTAACAATGTGTTTAAGGTAACGCTTACCTATCAATGCTGGTGCAGTGGAATGAAGTCAAATATATAGACTGAAAAATGAAAGCAACCTGAAATAGCAAACAACATGATATCTGTTTAAGAGTTGCCTCTGGCAGAAATGATGGCCGCTTAAAATGGTCCTGTAGCAATAGATCTTGCAGTCATCAACGCAAAGAAAATCCCACAATAGCAACACAAGCATCCAAGCATAGATGGACTGTGAATGTATTCAGGAGATTTGAGGCATTTTGCAGTAAATTCTTCAAGAAAATTGCAGGCAGCATTAGGCCATGTGGAAATCCCTCTATTTGATGCGAATCACGGTCAAGGGTTAGGAAATAAAAAGAAAACAATGTTAGGAAAAGTTTAAACGAGTACATTAACCTTGGGCAATACAATGGGAACAAATCATATTTGGAAACTAATATTATGTTGTGAAAATGGGTACGAACCAATATTGATGCATATGAAGGATTATGTGCAGATGCATATGTATACGAGAATAGTGAAAAGTAATATCATTGAAAGATCAATGAAACAATCACTAGAGTACAGTTGGACTCCCATAGAGTGTCTATGCACTGGGCTGGATATCAAGCCTCGGCCGTTGGCCATCACTTGCTCGCTGATATTTCACGAGCCTAGTTTTCGAATTTTGCATTTTTCAACTCATTGGAAGGAAATGAAAGTATCATCAATAGACAGCAAATAGTTGGTGCGAAATATTGATTCAAAATTGGAAACAAATTGATCAACCTCTATGCATTGATCACCTGTGGAGTTACTAGAGTATCATTTGATGATGAGAATTATTTTCCTCATCACAGATTCGAAGAACATGAGTCATGAGAATTACCCAATTTGGAGGTTATTGGCTGACGGACTATCAAATCAGGTACCGTTACAACAATAGCATGATTAACCAAGAATCACAACAACACTGGAAACAATTTCCAGCTTTGGTCAATATGATTGAAATATTATCCCATACTGTGGAGCCTCCTGTTGTTATAACTCAATGATGTTACAATATAATTCCAAAGTAAAACATTTGTTTTTCAAAGCAATCTTTGCCAAAAAGATTGTGAATATAATTCCAGCATATAAGTGTGTGGACATCACAAAGAAATGAAGGAGAACCCAGACAAATCACAATTTGACAGTTGGGCTATAGCAGCAGCAACTTTCAAGTGCAGAAATAAGAAGGGAATATTTGAGATGTATTCAGTAACTCATTTTTAGATCAACAATAGCCTCAATTTCAATGACCTACAAGAACTATTTCTGTAACAGTTGATACCAAACAAATACCATTAGTTTCTCAATTTATTCAACAAGCTGATCGCTGGGAAACAACGACCATATTGGCCACACAATCTCAAAACCAACTTCAGGAATGATTCACCTCACCCTGTGAACCAATCATCAGCATTTCCCAAGAAGATGCTGGATTTGAAGGAATAGAGAGAAAAGAAACTTTTGAAAAGATTCATAAGATGATTGTCATCACCTTGTGGAGCTCCAGTACTGTTTGTACTTTGCTCACATGATGGCTTATGACAATACATAGACCATGAATACCTGAACGATGAAACAATCATCCACATCATTCCATTGCCTCTGATCGGCATAACACTGTGCAATCTCCGAAAGAGGCAAACATAGTCCAAGTATGAGGTTACGGAAGCCAAGCACATGACATGAATAGAGGATGGCAATTAATGGAAAACTGACTTCAGAATCCGCTATGGATTGTTCAGAACTGTGGTAACACCATTCACCTTAACAAATATAGAAGCATCCTTTCTGTCAAGTCTTGATGGATTGGATATCTAGGTTTCAAGGCATCGTGTGGTAGCCATTGAAAATATAAAAAGGCCAAAGGTCTCGATGACGCAGGAATTGGCTGCAGCATAAGATTGAGGACAATATACACGAGACTCAATCGACAATTACCCAGTGTGCATGATATGCATGCTGAAGCGGTTTGATTGTTTTATAAACCTGGAAATGAGTCAAGAAGGATATTTATCGTCTGCCAAATACCTGGTTCGTATGGAGTAATATTGTTAATCACCCACCTGTTCAACAATTCATTAAAACTACAGAGTTTTTTGTATACTGCATTTTGCACGTATCCTATATTTTCCAAAAGACAAGATTTGAAACCTGATTTCATATTCATCATATTATTGTCTATGTTGAAAACCTGATTTCATTCTTGTTATTCTTTAGCCACCAGTCGTAATCTGATTCCGCTCTCTGTGTGCTATGGTCTCTGTTCAAAACCACAATTCAGTGGTGACATGCTTAACCTCCGTTTTGAACTCCGATGTCATTGCTGTTATCCATTCTCTTTGATATCCCTCACTGATCATCACTCAACCATCCATTGTCAGATTTTACAAATATAACATTAAATCCCCCTCTCCAATTCCATTTACCCATGAGGTTCATAATCAGGCATAGGCATGTTGTTCGGTGTCGACGGCATCGACAGTAATAAATTCATTTACATTTGCCGCCAACTCCCAGCTATGCTGGTTGTGATCTGAGTTCAGTGTTAACTTGCTTAACCTCTATTTGAATGCCGCTGTCAGTCATATTATGCATCCTCTTTGGAATCCCGTACTGATCATCACTCAACCATCAATTGTCAGTTTTTAAGTGTATATCATTAATTCCCACTCTGCAATTCCGTATACCCATGAGGTTGATGATCCGACATTGGAACCTTGTTCTGTATCGACGTCATTGACAGTTTAACGTTGTTTGAAATTTGCCGCCGACTCCTAGCGAAGCTGGTTGTAATCTTTTCACCGTATGTGGTATGGTAATCCCCTTTAGAAATGTTTGGAATCATCCACCCAGTCAACATTATACTTCTTTCATCTTGCAACAATCATCATTGGTGGAGGTTGTTGCATTCGTAGTGGGAGTGGTTTGTGATGATCATTGTTGAATTGAAATATTGGTGGGATATCGTGAATGGGTTGCAGGCTGGATTGTTCAATCTGATGAACCCAGTTGCTGATCGCCTTGGGATCTTCGAAAGGTTCCATCCATTTCCAGTGTAGTTCATGACTTGGCACGGTGGTTGCAATATGCTTGGCATCCAACTATATTGTATTACCGATTTCCAAAAGTGTACTGATCCATCAGAACATGGCCAGTTCGAACTGTATGGCCAAGGTTGTTCTTATCTTTGATTCAATTTCGCCAAACAGTTGTCCAATCCATTTGGCCATCTGCGGAATATTGACTTCATGAGTATAATTTGGATCATTAATTGGATGTCAGCCGAAGGTGATTTACAGATCAAAGTAATAGTTACCGAAAATGCTGAACAATTTGTTATTTTCCAGGATCGATTGTTAGTTGAGAATTCCGCCTACTGTAGCCACCATACCCAATCATCCTGCTCATGATTAACAAAGTTCAAGACATACTGTCCTATTATCATATGGATTCTTTCAGTTAGGCTGTCAGGCTGAGGATGAAACAGTGTTCACAGGCCTTGTTCAATTCCCAATGCTTTGCAGAAGTATTTCCCCAACTTTGATGCAAATTGTTGCAATTGGTTCGATCCAATTGTTTCAGGCCGTTTGTGCAGTCAGATCACTTCTCTAACATAGATTTCACTCAGCATCTTACCATCCACCTGGTTAATACAATCCAGCAGATGTTACATTTTCATTTGATAGTCGAGCACTGCCAATATTGTAATGAACCCTTGACTGGCGGGTGGTCAGACAATGAAATCCATGCTCAAATGTTCCCAAAGTTGATCTGGTATGTGGAATTGTGGTAACAATTTGTAGGTCGTACCGTAAGTTACATAACTTTGTTGACATGTTTGGCAATTCCAGACATATCGATCTACATCATTTCTCATTTGACTCCAGGAATGGTTTCCATTTAACAGGTCATGAGGCTTTGCTTGCCCTGGATATCGGATGACGCGGGAGTCATGAGATTCTTGAATACACTTGAGTTACACTTCTTCATCAGTTTGAATTCTTGTAAGTTGTAGAGTTCCAGTGGTTCTGTAGTGAATGTGCATAACCCTTGGCTATGATCATATGGGCATTGTTTACATCTATCCTTGACCCAGTTCTACAGTTACTGAGGAATTTCCAAGTCATCATTGACGTTAACAGTTTTTGGGAATGCTACTACCAGGTTTTTGTACTGCGTCTTGATACAGTTTTTCATTTTTACCACAATTCATTTGCAGTGTTCTCTTCCCCCTGTCAGTTGAATGTCTTCTGGCATTCTTGTCAGAGCATTGGGTTTCTTGCCATGTTTACTTCAATGGTAGACTATCTTCAATGTAATATTTGACAAGTAATTGGACAATCTGGTTTACATCCAGATCAGCAATGTGTATGTGATTGAATATTTCATGTTTTTCAGATCGGTGAGAATAAGAATCAGATATGCTGACCTTTCGCATTCAAATCTCGTTTGTTCCAAGCCCTTGACTATTACATCCAGTTCTCTATTATATTTATCTTAATTTTCCTCAGTGGGTGAATAGTTCTTCTACAGGAATGCTATGTAATATAATATTCATTGATTATCATGCTGACAAAGTGATTGTGCAGATGAATAAGTCAAAGCGTTTGTTTGCCATACAAATTTCTTTTCATAGTTGCATTGGCCAGTACCAGAGCTGTTATAAATACTATTGTAATCAACATGAATGATCCTTTGGATTGGGTCCCCCGTACAAAATTGATCATCTTTTGGTGAGTTTGATTTATTGTAGTAGCAGCATACAGCAGATCTGAATAAACCTTTGATTGCAGTTCGCAAAGGCTTAAAAACCTTTGACCGAATGTTGTGTCTCCTGTACGGTCCGCATTTCGACAGTGTGAACTGTTTCTGGATCCAGTCTTATCCAATGTGCCTCTACAATGAGTCATCAGTCCTTGACTTGATCTTTGTGAAACTTGCGTGTTTCTACCTTTAGATAGAATCCAGCTCTCATGATACAGCTCATGCCTGCACTGAGGTCGTTATATACAGAATAATTCCGTTGGAGCAGGATCACATACGATAACTTGCAATGTGCCCAATTGAGATGTCAGCAGCTATCACTAGTGTCAGAGCGGGAAAAAAACTTAGACAATGCACAACTGCGAATAGCAAAGCAACTCTCGAAGGAATAAAGCTGGAGAATGCACTGCTTAGAAAAGTGCAGCTGATCTCTACTGACTGACACTAGAGAATGCACTGCTCTCAATGGTGAAGCTACCCTGTACCAAATGAAGCAACAGAATGCAACGCTCCGAATAGCAAACCTAGAGAATTCACCTCACTGAATAGCCAAGCTAATCTCTATCGGACCAATGCAGACAACGTACTGTTCCGAACAACGAACATTGAGACTGCATCATTCCTAACCGCAAAGCTATCCTCAACCAAACCTAGAAAATGCGCCGCTTTGAAACAGCGATGCTGCCTTGAATCAAACAAAGCTTATTCGCCCAGACGACACTAGACCAATACAATACCAAGGGTCTACAGGAAGACCATATGGGGCTGATGTCATACAGGATATCAATGGTTCGAGTATCATCCAATGATGGTAATGACAATTCAACGATTGTGAGATGGAGACCTGTAGTAGTTGTGCTGGAAAAGGCATGTGTTTGAAAATAGTACAGGAGCTCTACGGATACGCTTCGTTAGAGGTATTTGTTAAACAGCTAAGAAAGAGGTATAAAGACCACTGAATTCTTTGAGGTTGGAAAGGCATCAACCTTCTCAGCGAGGAGAACAAGCCTTGATGATATATGCATTGGAAAGACTATTCATCTTGTTCCCAGTTGTTACCTGATGTTCCACATCCCGAGTGGAGCTGCCAATCTGCCATAATTGAAGCAAGTCCCCAAGTGAGTATGGATACTACTTTGACAGGCAAACCTGGAGTGACCCCCACGGTGTGACACAGGTGTTCATTGTGTTCAGTCAAATTATCAGTATAAAAATCAATGTCATTAAAAAGGCCATTCAGAAGATGTCCATGAAGGGTTATAGTGTGTAGTTGATGATCAGTTGATAATCAATGAAGAGTCTTAAACCTGCTTTTGGGTTTCAAGAGCAGAGAACTGGAGCTGTACCCGGTGATGAAGTGGACTGGATCAATTTCTTGGATAGGATCGTTTTCATTCAGTACTGTAAGACTTGTCCCTCTTCCCAAGACAAGCTGAGAATAGGTCCAATATATAGTGTGAATTCCTCTTTCAGCATCATTCATAATCGTAGAATTGATGTGGTACGATTGCATGTGTGATAACATTGCTGAACAGGGAATGATACTGATGGTATTTCTTGAACATATCTTCATCTGAAGGATGATTCTGTAGACCCGTAATTTCTATGACGTTGTTAATTTGATGCAATATAACAGTGCAAACCATGGGCGTGTCCATTATTTATCTTGTTATAACCGGTGAGATGGCTACTGGGCAGATGCCTAGTTTAGGTTTCTTTAGATCCAGTGTTTGTTGCATATGATTGCCCAACCCCCATATGCTCGTATGTTATTGGCAGTATGGTTGGCGACAGCTGCTTTCAAAACTGATCCTGCTGGATTGGAATTTGAATATTAAATTGCAAAACTGTAACAATGCCAATCATAATATGATTCGATAATACCCAAAATTTGGTTCCAATATTGGTCATTGCCCTTCAGATAATCCAAATCCTCCATCTTACTTGGAGATACGTATGATTGTTCCGGATTCAATATGTTTTCAGCAATAACCTGTAACTCTTTTATTCATTTCATTCATTCAACTCTGACCGGGGATGGTGGACAATGTCAATATCCATAAAGGATTTTCTTGTCGCTCATCAGTCAATGAATCTGTTTGTATCGATTAACCTGGCCTGGATTTCCAGTGAATATTTCAGGACACGACACTTGCATTCCATGAAAGATTGGTTTCTATATGTACTGCCAATTGATGATTGTGGAATTTCAATACCGGACTTAACAACTGTTGTCACAGGAGACATATGCCCACCACACTCGCCATTCTTTCTGCACTGACCAAAACTTTTCCCAACTCCACTTGCCTTTCCTTGTCTTTTCCATGAATATGATTTTCATTGAATAAATTGGTTTTTGTCTGTTCTGAAAATGATCTGAATATACTTGAATACAAAGCTATTCAGTGCTTGCTATCTCTGCAGTACATACAATGTCCTCCTTCCCTCCGACTTTTTGCCTGTTTGAAATAATCATGTTTCTTTTGATCACAGAAATGTCCATTGAAGTGGGTCCATGATATCCGGCCACGGTCCCTGCAGGTGCTGTTTCTGGGATTCACCGGGTTAGGGTACTGTTGCTGTCTGGTTTTGTGCACCCTGCACTGTTTTGTTCTGCTCTTCTTTTGGGGGTTTTGGGCTAAGATTCATGATTTGTGTTGGGAACATATTGATGAAATCAATTGGAGTCCCCAGTATGTAACAGTGATGCTGTGAGTCCTCCGATTCATTGGACAATCCTCATTGTGATTTGTTTCTTTGCACTGCTTCATTTCATTTGATGTCAGTCACCCACCATTGAAAGTCTGCATCATAACAAAGAAACCCTCTCTCCTATTCCCCAATGTTTGACTGTTGTGTTTTCAATGTGACTTGTTGATTCGGATAGGCAAGATGAAACTGCAGCATTGTTAACATAGTTTTAATTTCCGAATATTAACCTGTTCTGTATCTTCGTTTATGTATCGTTTGATTGTTCCAGTGCGACTCTTTTCAATACAGTAGCTGTATATTGCATGTTGCGTTGTTTATCAAAGGACGGTGTGTGTTTGTGAGCAAATTTGAAGGCTAAATGGGTGTTCCATGTTCACTGGGCTATGCGATGAATTCTTGCAAAACGTAATATATTGCTCCTTTTGACATTTCTGTCAAGGATTTAGGGCGGGATGTCGAGAGTTCAGGGATCGGAATTCTACGGTTTATACAATTAGAGTGGAGGAAGCTCAGTGTCGAGAATAGCCCGTAGCAAAAGAAACAAAGACTGTGACGTAGGTTACCCGGCCTTGCAACACGACTGGACAATGCAACACCCGCCCACTCCCACTCCCAGCCTTCTGCAGCCCAACCAAAAAAAACCCGAAGGGTTAGAACAGATGGGGAGTCATATTGAGATGCTTTAGATTGATATGGGAGTGAACTAAATTTATTGAACCAAAAGAAATGTCATAACTAATGATCCAATCAAGAAAACCTCGAAATTTCCATCCTTCCTCCCCTTCCCAACAATCACATCTTCCTGCTCTGAGTCCCCACCACTCTCAGATTCACTTACAGCAATCTCCTCATCGTCCACTTCCTGCTCTACATCTTCATTTAACGCCTCCTCTACTGTATTGTCTATACTGCGCGAGGGAGAGGGTGCATTACGGACTTATTTCCCCCCTTTGGTTTTCAACTTTTTTGCCTCCATCTCTTTTCGCATGCATACTATATCTGTGCTGTCCAACAGACAAGCTGTCGTTAGCATGCGGCAATTTTGTAGAGCCTTACTAGGCTTGTCAAGGACCTAGGAGCAAAGCAGTTAGTACCTGAAGACCTCAATATCAAGCTCTGCATGTACCCTGTTCCCAAACATCAATATATTTTCAATGCTTCCCATGATGCACTGGGAGCAAGCAGAGTTGGAGTCTATGAGATCAATTGCAACCCTCCTAAACCTGCAAGCCTCGCAGTGGATCTTCGGAGTAGATGGCTAGAGGGCCAAAGAGGGGGGGTTGTGCGAGCCAAATGATATTTCGTGATGGTTCCCGAGCACTTTGCTAGAGTTCAATGATGAGATACCATAGGCTTCAAAAGCATATTGAATGGAGTTCACATTGTAGGTAAGCTTGTGTGCCAACATCAGAAGCTTAGGGGCATTAGTTATGTCACAGCAATCCAATATCAAAAAGCTCGAAGGGGGAGAACTTATTTGTAGAACTCCCTGTTTTTAATGATGCAGGCTCATCCTCAGTGACATATGCCTGCCGGCCCATGCAATATACAACCCCTTTGTCAATGATGAGTGATAGTAGCAGGACACCTGCTCCTGAGATATCTTGCAACATATTCAGAAATTTCTGCTGGCATTCCTGTACCAATTTCAGATTCCACTGTGCTCTTATACCAATATCAGCGGTCTTGAGTCCCCTTTCAAGCTGGAAGCCCATCTTATCGATATTCCATATATTGTGGACTTCAACCCCATGCTCATCCAGAGCTCTCTTCAGCTTGGAGGGAGTTCATACGCGGGGTGCCACATTTTTGGGGGGACTTTATACCAGTAGGAAAAATTCCGCCAGCACCTTCTGATAATCAATTTGGGCCCTCTGCCTGTCAATTTGGGTGGCTACCATCAATGCAAGGATAAGATAGTGGTTTAGAAAGTGTGTCATCAAATGATTGCCTGGTTGCCTTTGCTTTTCAGACTTTTGCATATGTCAGGCGAGACCCCTAACCTTTGCAACCTTTGGAGATCAGCCCCAGCTACTAAACTACAGCTATAGCTGTACAATGTCCTGCTCCTGCTTTGGCATCATGAGGGCACTCGCAGGGAATGGTTGGGGGGCTGGCTGTGTGCCACTTAGCCTTCTGCAAAGAGTGGTGAAGTCCACCTTGTGGTATGCTGCCGCTTTTCTAATGCTTTGAATTTGCCACCCCTGTAGTCCCTCATGGCCTCCTGTATGGTATTCTCCTGCATTTGTACCTTACATGCTTTGATTCTATTCATTGTGGATGGGTGGAGGTTGTTGTCGTGGTTGCAGCCTGGCTTTTACCCCGAGGATATGGTGTCATCAAGGGTGTTGCATCACCCAGTCGTATTGCACAGCAGGGTAACCTACGTTACGAAAGATACTCGATCCAGGATCACCAAATGTGAAACAAAGGAAAGCTGAAGCTAATGGATTGTTTTATAGACGAGAGAACGAGTGAAGAAAACACACTTATCGTCCACCGAATGCCTGGTTGATATTCAGTGAATTCACTTGTTATATAATACATCTGAACTTCTTCTTTCTTTGTACACTGCTTTCGTCATTTTCTGTAAAACCATAATTAGAAACCTGAATTGAATTTGGACCTGCTTTAGCCTGCTTTCGAAAGCTGATTTCATTCTCGTCCTGCTTTAGCCATCGTTCAAAACCTGATTTGATTTTTGTCGTTCTTTATTTTTCATCGATCATCACTAGTGTTTGCAACGAACCACCCGGGGCTCGTACAATTGACGAACCAATTCGGATCGAGCGAAGCGAATCCTTGCCAAGACTTTTTCACTCGAACCCCACCATTTCGACTCACAACTTGAAACAAAAATAACTCAGCGAGTTCTTGTCCGATCGGCTCGATTTTTGGTTTATATTGTAGCTACCTTGAAGCGCTACAAGATAAATCAAAAATCGAGCAGATCGGACAAGAACTCGCTTAGTTATTATCGATCCCAGTTTTTGGGATTCGGTTCGAAGTTCGAGTCGAACTTCGGAACTTCGCCAAAACTCGGATCGAACCATCCTCGAACCCCTGCTTGGTTCGTTTCGACTTGAACCAATCCGCTTCGTTGCCAACACTAATCATCACTGCACCACCGATTGTCACTCAACACAACCATGGCAATTTCCATGTTCCTGATTCTCTCTATTGATCTGTTTTTTTGCTAACACCCATACTTTGTCCACTTGATTTCAATATCTCCCAATTTCTGATTGAACTCCTAATAGTTCCTGCACATCTTCTGCATCTAGAACAAACTTTATGTCATTTGTTGGGGCCTGTGCAGCCAGTTGCAATAGGAGATTCATGTTTCTGTTCAGCAAGTCATCATGTGTACAGTCCAGTGTAACTTTCATTGGTCCTACAGTTAGGGTGGTTTCTTGATTCAACCTGTTCTTTCTGTATGTAATGTCTTTACCCGTACTTGTAGGTTCGAATGATCAACTTCTTTCTGATTGGATGTGGCGGTTATCATTAACCATGCTACTGCTGTTCAATTTGTTATATATTCCATGAGTTCTTCAACGATTGATTCCAATAAGTACACTGTTGAAATTGTTTCCAGGTTCTCCACAGAATGAATATGACAAGTGACGTCCCACACTAGAAACTAATACTTTAATCTTGATGCTATCTGGGCAATCTTCAAATGGTCAATGAAAAAGGTATTTGTTCATCACCCAGCCAGAGGTTGGTGCTACTCCAAGGGACAGATAACATATATATCTCCAGATATTCCTTTTCTCGAATGTCCAGCAGTCATTGCCATAGTATGATTCACAATAGATACAACTGTTGGAATTCCAACCCAACACTCAATTGCTTCTGTCCTGATAGCAAGGCAGTAGGTCTTTGTGACTAAGAATCTACAATAAAGGATAAATACGATTACACACTTCGATACAGTTGCAAATTGGATGGAATTTTTCTATTTAACAATTGTAAAATGATCGGACAAGCCACTCATATGGTGTTTTTCAGGTGCTGTGGATCATAGAATTCTGGTAATAAAAATATAATTCTGCTCATACATTGGACTGTTGCAAGGCTGCTTTCCTATTTGAATAACAACAAAAATAAATACATTTGCCTGTGCTTTCATTGATTCGTCAAAATAGTTGATAGGTAGGTGGAACTTCCAAACACCAATGATGGAAATGTGGCACCACAAACTGGTGACAATGAATCATTTTGCAAATTTGCCAACAGATTGATACTTTGTTCACCGGCAAAGACAGCGTCTGGGAGAAAAACTATAAATCCTTCGACAATGGAAGTAGCACATGAAGAATATATATACCTTGTAGACTGGGCTATTTTACTGATACTGCCATGCGGGGTTCAGGGTGTCAATATCAAGGTTTCCGGGCTCAGGGTGTGAGGGGTTATAGAAACTTAAAAGCCAAAGGACTGAAACACTGGGGAATAGCCTTTAGCTGAAATGTAAGCAGTGTATAGTGGAGACACAATTTACAATCACCAAGTAGAAAGAATTGGGAGCCAAAGCTAATTAATTATGTTGTACTAGACTTGAGAACAAGTGAAAAAGGAATCTTGTTCTATACCAAATACCTAGTATATATACAGTGATTGTGTCCGTGAACCTCTTGTTCCTTAACCCATGCTAACTGAAACTTTCTTTGAATAATGCATTTTGCAGGATTTCTATGTTTCCTGTGAACCTGGATTTGAGATCTGATTTCATTTGTATTGTTCTATAGCCTCCATTCAACACCTGATTCCATTCTGGTTATACATTAACCTCTGTTCGAAACCTGATTTCATTCTTGAGGTGCTATAGCCAGTATTCCACAGTAGCCAGGTAGCATCTGGGTGTTCTGAGCGGCGGCTTTTAATTAAAGGCCAGACCATGTCTGCAGGCTTCTTGGGGGCCAGCCAGCTTTCCTTGGCCGAAATTTCCCCAAACAGACTACCTGGTTTGAAACACTCTCTGCTGCCTATGCAAAGAAAGTCCCCAAAGTAGGAAACATCAATCATATCCAACTCAATCATCATTGCCCTGCTATTGCGGTGTTCCATCCATCTATGATTTCAGTATTCCCGTATGGACCAGTCCACTGCTGGTTCAGTCCGGACATCAATAGACTGGGATCAGACCGGTCCAAAATGCTGGCAGACTGGTTGGGGTTTGGTCAGGACCGTTCCACTTGGCGCAAATCCACGAAAGACTCTGGGACACTGTACTATACAGTGCCATCAAATTGAGCAATGAATGGAGTCTCATATGTGCAGCCTCATATGCGCAGACTCATACATTCACACCTACATATTCAATCCGATACAGACAGACTCCTATATTTTCACTTACTTACAACCTGTCACCCACGACTTACCACCTGCCACTTGTTATCACAGGCCACCAATCAGGATACCAATGCAATGGAAGTTGGCAAATTGACATACAACACTCCAACTCAAACTCAGACAATGCAGTTTCTCCGGCCAGGGCTTGGTGACTGCAAAGAAGTTAAGCGTACTGCACCTAGCAGTTAATATTATTGTTTCTGTATAGTTGGTAACATTTCGGCCAGCAACGTTATGAAGTGGTCAAATATATAGAGACTCAAACTTAACCCACCATATTCAACCCAAGTGGCCTTACCAACAAAAAATGAACATTGCATTAGCAGTGTTGATTTTATATTCTTCTGTCATAGCAATCTTGAACATTTTTTGCTGACAGGGGTCTGTGAATTCTTGTCACCACATGAAAACTCACATCGAACAATATCACTTCTAACCATGTTTAAAGTAAACCAGATTCAGTAAAAAGCTATATATCCATGGGATTTATTACTTCAACAATTTCCACAAAGGAGGAACTGCCGGTTTTGGCCTCAATTGACATGTTAGGTGAGAATATTACCACTGGGTGCAGTCCGCATAACCGCTACATGGTCACAAACCCAAGTCGGCACAAGCTCCACTCAGAGAACCAGTCATCAGTTTTCACTCTGCCACTGCTATTTCTCAATGTGGCCTTCTTCCATTGACTTCCACAAATCTTTTCACTCAATTAGGCTTCATCTGTTTCACATTGGCAACCCATAACACTCAGAACTTCACTGGATGATTTCCACGAGATATTCGGATTTTCTGTGTATATAGGGCACAGATTCTTCCGCTCAATATATCATCAAACTTGAACATTGTTCTACAATTCCTTATCTACCATCACTGACACATCATTTGCTCCTTATTTTATTACATTCTCAACACCATGTCATATGTATTGCTATCAGATTTCAGAATCTGAGAAGACTTCCCACCATTGGATGCTGAGTCCAAGTACGATGATGTGCAGGTCTCATGAGCATTGGACACACATTCGCAGCCACTGTCTGCACGATTTGCATCCCAAAACCTAATTTCAATCACACCCTCAACTGCCTCAAGCTTCATCGCATCCACATTGCTATGCATTTCACACCAAGATCGATGATTGAGTTCTTGTATTTATTTCTATTGGACCATTTCTCAGTCTGGTGGAATCCAGTACAGGATTTGCTCATAGTGTAATTTTGCCTTCAATTAACCTACTCTTCGGCAGTTCTACTGAGGAATAGAAGTTCAATTGGAATTAAACTGTATGGAGGAACCATAAAGCTGGCTGGTTATTTACGGAAACACTGATTAACCAAAGTTCATCTAAGCATTCCTACCTGTTCCCCGATTGTTCCAGGGTTAATCAACGCAACTAAGCAGCTCGATCGACACAAAATCAACTAGAAAGTAGCTGATAACTTGCCTCTGAACTGGAACATTGATACCAATATTCCAATGAGTATGACCTGAAATTCTGGATTTCGAGCGCTGCAACAGTATCTCAATGATAAGAATCGACTACCACAAGTATCTACCGCCAACACAAACCCAATTCTCGGGTATTTGTGGTGTGTTCAGCCTCATCTGGCCGAATTGATGGAGGAAGCAATAACTACAATTCATCTGTCCTGGGATGGCTGGACTAGTTCACATCACATTGTGACTGTCCTTGGGGTTATTACAAACTTCACATCCAATTCATGCATTCTTATGAACCCCATTATTGGGCATTGCGTACTTAATGGTTCACACAATTGTGCCAATATTGTTGAAGTGATTATGGACATTCTGTGAGAATATGGAGTAGAAGAGAAGATTGGATCCATCATGGGAGACAATGCTGCCAACAATGCCTCGCTGGTTGGTGCTCTTGCTGAGGAGCAAGTGCATGGATCACATCATCATCATGCAGGAAAACACCAGCTCCCCTGCTTTGGCCATTTTATTGTTCTTGCAGTCCTGGCATTCAGATTTGAAGATATGGATGGTACACCATTGTAAGATACAGTCATTGTCACGCATGATTCAATGGCTGAATGGGAGAAGATGGGTTGCTGGGGCAACGCCCACCATATCACAGTATAGGTACTTGCATCTCCACATTGGAGGCAGAAATTCACACTACCTAGTGGAAATACGATCCACCACAGAGATTATACCACATGGTGGAATACTGGACATACAATGATTCATAACACAATTCGAAACAGGGATGCATTGGATGTATTCTGTCCACTCCATTGGCAATTCTTACATTTGAATTGTCCATCTATTGATGATTGGTAGCATCTTGCCAATGCAGTGAGTTGTGTGCTGGCATTCTAGTGTATAGTTCAATGCATGGAGGGTGATGTTCCTCAACTGCAAAACATTCTGGTGGAACTTGACACTCTTCGAACAACGTTCTCAAATATGTTACTGAGTTACCTGACCATCCCACATATTCATATTTGCATGGCTGCGGCAGATGGGAGAGTGGTGTTGGGCAAGTACCCAGAGTTATACAAAGAGCTGGCAGGCTGGGTTGCAGTGGTGGTGTTTCACCCCGCATACAAGAGGGAATACTTCAAAATGGTTGTGGACAAACTTGAATAGACTGAATTTCAATTGCCAAATGCAAAGCGCCGTGTATAACCACTGTGGCTTACACAGTACATGACAGTATCTTCATTTGAAGTATCCAAGGGGACATGCCAGCCTGATACTCCAACTCAACCCTCTGTCATTCACTGATTCAGCAATAGGCAGTTTCAACATCGGATATATCCAAATCATTCATTGACAGCAATTGACATTGTATTAGTACCAGCTATGTCTGCTGGAGTGGAGAGACTGTTCTCCCTGTGTCAAATAATGCTCACAGACTGGCGGAATACAATACAAATGGATATTCTGCAGACTGTGGAATGCATCAAGTCTTGGGATGCTCTGCAAATTGGGCTTCCACAGGCTGTGGCCACATGCGCTCAGTTGGACAATGTTGGCAAAGCTGAGCATAATATGGACCAGGCTGCAGACGAGGATATGAACATCATATAAATACTCCCCCTGAGAATATTGATATGGAAATCCTATATTGTCCATGAACGGGGGTGCAATGTTGGACATGATATATCTAGCTTGAATTGATCAGAAGTAGCCTTGTTGGACTGGTCCAGTCCAAGTCTGTCCAGTACAAGACAGCCAGACTATCATCCAGTCCAGTCCAACAATCATGTTCAACTGGACCGGACCAAGACCTACACCAGACTGGGATCATTTGGACTGGTGGAATGATTGCCATCGATGAACCAGACCAAGGCATATTCAGGCCAAGGCAGGCTGATTAGAGCTTATCACATCATCTGCAGTGTTGGCAGCCACACAGCTGATTGTTGACTTATGCTGGGCAGGGCAGCTGGGAACGCAAGCTTTCGGAATTCAGGGGGGCACAGGCCTGGCCAGCAGACTGCTGAATGTTGGATGGCCGGCCAGACCGCTTAGGGACACTGGGTGTAGCCTCTGTTCAATACTAGATTTCTTTCTGGTTGTGCTATACTTCATTTTAAAATGAGATGTCATATGTGTCATGCAAAATGATTTGTAATACTCACTGATGATTGCATCACCATCAATCGTCATTTGGTACAGTCACACTAATTTCAGGAATTCATCAATGTGACCATTCAATCACTTTTAAACATATTCTGTGCAGCATGCCACAACAACATCCTCAACCACAGTGATGATTCGCAGAATATTCTGAATATATATGTGCAGACATGATAACACTGAAAGATGTTGCATCCGCAAAAATCTTAACTGCGTTGAGTGCCTACCTAGGTTCCCAATGCAACCAACACACCCAACGCTCCCAACGCAACCTGGCCCATTCGTTGGTGGCAACCATCAACACACTCCCTACTTATGCACCTTGTTGTTACAACAATTTCCAGAATTGGCTGCGGCTTTGCACTTCATAGAGTTATTACTTTTCTTTATTACAATTATTTAAAAAGTTTGGTTTAAATAGTTAATATTAATCTATGTACAGATATCTCCTTTCATATCGCTCCAGCACCTTAAATACCGATTCTGGATCAATTCAATATATGAGTCAAAACCGATCAAGTACAGACGAAGAAGGAGGAACAACAGGATTACCATTTATTTCGCTTGTGCGGCAACTGTAGCTGTTGTGGGACCGATGCCTGGAGTACTCAAACTGAATCGACTCAACACGACGAATTAAATGCACCTATTCCCAATCGATTCGCAGAAGAACTGCAATATTCAGAACTGATCAAATATAGGAGAAGGAGATGCGGGCGCAGGAGCAGGAGTACCATTCCATTTGCTTGTAGGGCAACTATGAGAGTTGTTCGACCGATGCCTAAAGTACTCGAGCTAAATCAACTCAAGACGACAAATCGAATGTAGCTATCAACGTTTTATTCAGAGAAGAACTGCACTAGTCATAACCGAAGAAATACAGATAAAGGAACAGCAGAAGGAGCAGCAGGAGGTGTACACTTTCGCTTGTGGGGCAACTGTAGCAGTTGTGCGACCGATGCCTGGAGTACCCGAACTGGATCAACTGAACACAACATATCGAATGAACTTATTCTCTATCGAGTCGAAGAATAACTGCAATAATCAGCACCGATCGAATATAGGAGAAGCAGAGGCAGAAGCAGGAGTACCATTCCAGTTGCTTGTAGGGCAACTCTGGGAGTTGTTTGACCGATGCCTGGAGTACCCGGGCTAGATGAACTCAAGAAAACAAATTGAATGTAGCTATCCATGTTTGATTCGGAAAAGAACTGCCATTGTCAGAACCCGGACTTCCTGTTAAGCTTATATGATTCTAGTTGTCTATATAGGTGGAGAATGACTTCTCGTTTATATCATCTCAAGTACGGTGTCATGATATCTGGCCGAGGCAGGCACGCCATGATGCCGAGGCATGGACGTCATGATGCCTTACGCTGCCACGGTGTCATCAGCATAACCATCAGAAGTAATCGCATGAACGCTGGCCATATCATAATGAATAGATGACATGAGCCAAGCAGTATGTAGTGATACTCCCTCCTCATGCTGCATTCCATGCAGTAAGAACAAAAAACCAAAATTCATGTGCGTGCATGTGAATCTCATAGTAGCCTCCTGAAAACCCTGCGAATGTATTCAGACAAAGAGTACTACCGTAGCCTGAGGATGGCCATCCATAAATAAAAGAAATCCATCGCTCCCAACCTTAAATGGACATCCTGGATTGGCTTTATCATAAATCCACTATAATCGTGGATTCATCGACTACCATAATCCCATTGCATTAGTTCACTTCTGGTGTTTCTCTTTGGCAAGAGCTTTGGTGAAGATGACTGCTACACTATTGTCTGTATGAACATAGGAGCAGTTGACTTTTTGGCGTTTGTGCAGATCTCGATTATGGTGATAATGAACGTCGATGTGTTTAGTACGAACATTGATGATTCCCGTGGTGATGAGAGCGAGAGCTCCCCGATCGTTGGCATTGAGTGGCAGCGGTGATTCTTTCTGAAAACCGTGAATATCTTTTTGCAATTGGAGTAACCATTGCGCTTCTCTGGAAGCCTCCGAGCAGTCGATAAATTCTGGCTCTAGTGCTGACATGGCGATAAGGATTTGCATTCTGAACTGCCACGAGACAGCTCCATTGTTTGCGAGAAATATGTGGCCTCCCTGAGATTTGCAGTCTGCGGTGGCATTGCCCCAATCGGAATCCGTGTACCCTACGAGAAAATTGCCGATGTTGTTGCTGTTGCCATTGAAATGTAGTCGCAAAATGGCTGTAGATTTCAGATACTGAAGAAATCTCTTCGCAGCAGTCATATGGCATATGAATGGTCGCGAATTGTAACGGGTGATAGCAGCGACTGCATACGAGATATCGGGCCGAGTGGCAAGTGCTGCGTACATTAGTCATTCCAAGACTGCTTGATAGTGTCTGATATCCTCTAGTTTCTTGTCCCCCCGGTCCTCGGCCAAATCCGACTGTGCATTAGGGTCCATGGGCATTGATACACCGTGAGTATGCTCCATGTCGAAATGTCTGAGAAGCGTGGTGATACTGGCCTTCTGCCAAAGACTGATCCCGGTACTATTTTCATCGCGGTGAATCTCGATGACGAGGAATTGGCGTGCAGGGCCGAGCTTTGTCATCTTATATTTCTCCGAGAGTTTCGCCTTGACCTCAATCTCTGCATTGGCTGCGGTCTCCGGATATGGCTTGGAGATATGGTCAACATGCAGAAGTAACAGAATGCCGTCATTGCGAAGATAGTGGTTAGGATCAGCAAGGGATTGAGTGAACCCAAGAGAGAATAGAAAGGCGTTGATATCCTTGTGCCATAACCGTGGAGCTTGTTTCGGACCATAGAGAGCTTTTCTTAGTCTAACGATGATCTTTGGTGCGTTGAGGCCATCTGGCGATACTTCTGGCAAAGTCATATAGATGTCGTCATTGTCGATTTCGGGGTTTAGGAAAGCTGTAACTACATCCAAGTGGTCCATACTCCACCCGTATTTCCCGATGAGACAGATGAGATACCGAAACGTGGTTAGTTTCCAAACAGAAGCATAAGTCTCATCGAAATCCTTCTGCTCGTATCCCTTTATGACTCGGCGTACTTTTTACCGTGTTGACCCATCAGGGTTGTGTTTAGTCTTGAAAACCCACTTAGAGCCAATTGGTTTAACTTGTAGCTGTCTTGCTTCTCGAGAATTGAGAGTGGTGAAGGTGTTATTTAACAGAATCGATGTACTTTTTTCCTCCATGGCTCATTCTCAGTGATCTTGTAGACGACTTCCCATAGCTTCCGTGTATGTGAATGGGTCTTCTATGCATGCCATGAATGCTTCCGCGCAGGATTTACCTTGACTTCTCGTAACGCGATGCATTATCGGCGGAGCTGGAGCTGAAATAGCTAACGGTATTTGGCTTGAATTCTTGATTGCTGCCAAATGCCGGGTAGTCTGATCCTTCCTGCGAAGCTGCGGACTGAGGGCGATATTATCTGCGTCTGCTACCGAACACAGGGCAGTCTGATCCTCTCGGCGGAGGCGCCAGCTGTGGGCAATTTTTTCTGCATTCGGTGCAGAACGCTGGGCAGTATGATCCTCTCGGCGGAGGTGCCGGCTGTGTGCAATGTGTTCTGCTTCCTCGTCAGGAGCTTCATGCATGAGAGATATGAATCTCTTACCTCACTGGGTAGGTTGACCATCATGTTCTCGGAGAGGCTTATCTCCGGTATCTATTCCCTGGAAATATTCCTCATCTTCTGGTAGTCCAAATATATTGATATCGATATCATTGATTCCATGCTGACATGACATGTGTGCATTTCTCTCTTCGTCAAAGACAACTTCTGATTACGCTTTCACCTTCTAGAATTCTGGGTCCCATATTCTCCACAATGTCGTTGAGTCATGTGCGTAGCCTACCATCATGCCGGGCTTTTACCTCAGGCCGAATGTGCCTCGGCGTTGTGCTTCGGGAATGAGTCTGCCGGCGTAACATCCGAATCGACGCAGGTTGTGCAGTGGAGATTGATACGATATTTTGTTGCCAGCAGCATCGTGCCTAGGTTTCCCAAATCCATGTAGCATCTCATATGGTGTTTCATATAGTGCTTGATAACCGTCCTGATCATCTTTTGTGGATAGGCCTTCATTTGGAGATCTTTGGTGAAGATGGACCGCGGTATTAACTGCTTCTCCCCAAAACTGAATGGGGGCCTGGGAGTCAATCATCATTGCCCAGGCTTTCTCAGTGATTGTTCGGATCATTCGTTCTGCAACACCATTCTTATGGTAAACATATGGAGGTCATGGCTCAAATGTGGTACCGTGGGCTGCGAGGACATATCGAATGGTGTTATTGTCGTACTCTCCGTATCCATTATCGCACCGGAATTGTTTGATTTCATAGCCTTGGCCCATAGCATTAATTCGGGCCTGGAATGACTGGAAGGCGGAGGTGCAGGACTCGGCTGTTTTATTTTGGAGCAGCCATACAGATATTTACCGCGTGTAGTCGTTGATGGAAAGTATATAGTACCGATTGTCTCCGAAGGTCAGTGTAGAGAAGGGATCGCATACATCCGAGTGTACGAAATCAAAAGGCTTGATAGTACGTTTGACTGGCACTCTGATGAACTTCTGTTTGTGCTTCACCTGGATGCAGAATGTACACATGGAATGATCATGGGTATATCCGCTAATCAGAGACATCATAGCGGTAGGGTTCATATCAGCTAGCCATCGGTGCCATTGTCTTGACTCTGTGATTGTGAGAGACATTCGAGTAGACTGTGTTATGGTTGCAGTAGGTATAGTTGCGGTAGGTGCATTGGAAGACTCGATCGTTGGCTCGATTGTAGGCTCTGTGATTGATACTTTTGGAAGTGATCATTCTCTCTTCCTTTTTCTTCCGTTCTCGATTGTCGAAGATATGAGTGCTGTTGCATTGACTATTATATATATGCCACTGATTTGCTTTCCGGCGAGGGTGCAGGAAGATGGCGAAGATATAGAGCATTGTCCGTTCCGAAATATGATTTTATGCCCGCCCAAATTCGATTGGTCAATCGATAGGAGGGAAAGTCGAAAAGTAGGAGTATAGAGGGCTTCGACTTGGTAGCCCTGTATGTCAACGAAGCCGTAATGTGTGGCAATGACTAAGTTATTGTCTCCGAGTTCAATTACTATAGCAAGTGAGAGCATTTCGAAGGTTGTGAAGCTGCTGCGGTTATTGCATATATGGTGAGACGCTCCTGTGTCAATGACCAACCTCGGAGTCGCGGCAGCAGCGGCGGTAAGCGCTCGAGCAGTTAGTCAGAGCGGATCGCAGTCTCCAGCCGTGGTGAGAGCGGCGGCAGCGGTAGCTTTCATGACTTTCCACCACTCTTTTATACGTTTGTTGGCGACACAATCAACTTTGAAGTGGCCTGGAAGCCCGCATGGGAAGCAAATACGCTTGTTCTGTCCTCCGCTGTTATCTCCCTACTGAGCGCATTTCCGTTTTCTCCATTCATCGGTACAATGACTGTCACTGTTGCAATAGGTGCACTTAGTCTCGTGTCTATCTCCATTTCCACTGCTTCCACTGCCCCCACCACAGCCACCACGTCCACCACGTCCACCACATCCACCACGTGCTCGGCCTCGGACTCGACCACAGTTGCCGCCACATTGGGCGATAAGGGCGGCCCCTGTGGAGGCATCTCCGAGTTCCTTGGTAAAGCTGGTTGTAGTTTCTTCTTCTAGGAGATCATGTATGGCTTCTTCGGGTGCAGGTAAGAGACTTCTATGCTTCAGGACCATTTATATGATCACATACTGTGATGGCAGTGATGTGGATATTTGCGTGCGGAAATCTGGATCAGTGATTGCATCGTCTGTAGGGTCCAATTTAGTGCGGTAGTTGCTAAGCTTAGTGAAGTATGCTTTAAGTGGTTCACCTGCCTGAGGCTGGCAAGCACAGAAATGGCGAAGAATATCCTGTCTGCGGATGTACGATCCAGCAGTATCCAGACTAGTTTCTAGCAAGTCTTGAACCTCGCGAGGGTCGCTTGTACATCTGATGATACGCCGTACTTCGGGAGAACAGGCAAGTTTGATTATAGATGCAGCCTCGGCTTCCATAGCCTTCCAATCATCGTGGTCGATATCAAGGGGCTGCGGTACAAGATTATCTCCGGTAATGATTCCATATGCTTTCATGGCTGATAGAACGAGTATCATGTTGTCTTTCCATTTGTCGTAGTTGACATGAGTGACCTTAGGGATGTCGCCCCACTTGGTTTTGTTCATGACGAGTTCGGAGGTGGAGGAACCTATTGTGCGATCGTGATATGGTGTTGAGTTTTAGTGTGAGGTTTAGGGTTGAGGAGGCTTTTGTAGATCGTGAGATAAAAATAGAGTAGCGGAGATAGAATATAGATAATAGCGACCCCTGGGCTCATAACATGTTCAACTTATATGATTCTAGTTGTCTATATACGTGGAGAATGACTTCTCTTATATATCATTCCAAGTACAGTGTCATTATGTCAGGCCGAGGCAGGCACGCCATAATGCTGTGGCATGGACGTCATAATGCCTTACGCCGCCACGGTGCAATCAGCATAAGAATCAGAAGTCAACGCATGAATGCATGGCCACATGGTCATGTATGGATGTCATGAGGCAAGCAGTATATAGTAATAGTCTCTCCGGACAGGGCGTGGTGACTGTAAAGCGGTTAAGCGTACTGTACCTAGCGGTGAATTTTACTATTCCTGTATAGATGTTGACATTTCCGCCAGCGAAGTTATGAAGTCACCAAATTTAAAGAGTCTAAAACTCAATCCCCCATATTCCGCCCAAGTGTGCCTGGCAACAATTAATTACAATTGCATTTGCGGTGTTGATAATATATTCTTCTACCATAGAAATCATCAATATTTTTTATTGACAGGGGTCCTTGAATTCTTGTCACCCCACGAAAATTCAGTACAAACAAAATCACTCCCATCATGCTCTAAAGTACATGAGAATCAGGAAAATGATCTCTAGCCGTGAGACATATTACTTATACCATTTCTGCAATGAAGGAAGTCCCGGTTATGGCCTCAATTGACCTGTTAGGCGTGTATATTGCCGCTAGGTGCGGTACGCTGAATCAATTTGCAGTGACCACGCCCTGTCCGGAAAGCTCTCTTCAGATCCGATGAAATACAGGGGAACGAAGAGCAGGACGAGCAGGAGGAGTAGTATACTTTCGCTTGTTGGGCAACTGTAGCAGGTGTGCGACCGATGCCTGGAGTACCCGAACTGGATCAACTCAACGCGACGAATCGAATGTAGCTATTCACGTTCAATTCAGGGAAGAATTGCAATAGTCAGACCTGCAGAAATACAGCGGAAAGAAGAGCAGGAGGAGCAGGAGGAGTACACATTCTCTTGTGGGGCAACTGTAGCAGTTGTGCAACCAATGCCTGGAGTACCCGAACTGAATCAACTCAACACGATGAATCGCACAGAGCAATTCACGATTGATTCAGAGAAGATCTGCAAATTTCATATCCGCTCAAATACAGGTGAAAGCAGAGCAGGTGGAGGGGTACCATGCATTTCGCATGTGGGGCAACTGTGGGAGTTGTGCGACCCATGCCTGGAGTACCGAAGCAGGATCAACTGAACGTGACGAATGGAACGCCGCAATTTATGAGATATTTGGAGTAGAACTGCAAAATTCAGAACCAATCCAATAATGCAGAAGGAGGTGGTAGTGGAGTAGCATTTCTTTCGGTTGTTGGGCAACTTGAGGAGTTGTATGACTGATGGTAGGTGTCGCAGGGACTTAGAGCAAATCAGATGCAACGGAAAGGGTTCATGGCAATTTGCAGCTATGTCATCGGTTAATCAATAATTGATTATACAATCATATAAGTTGTACTGACAACCGGGTAAGTTGTTTTTTGAAAAGTTCTTACCACCGCTCCTACTGTTGCAGGGATTCTTCCCAAAGCACCCAATGCACCCAACGCCAAAGCCGCATATGTAGGTATATATGGACCCTAAGTGAGCAAGAACTTTTTGCTGATGTGGGCGATATATGAAAATAGAGCAAGGTGAGTTTCATCTGGAGGAAATCGAATATCTTGAAGTAACAGTCTGACAAAATGGAATATAATTAGACTCTGAAAAGGTACAGGCAGAAAAAGAATGGTATGCACCATTCAAACTCAAAAAAGTGCAAGTGTTTTTAGAATTCCCAAATATCTGTTAAAGGTTAATAGCAAATTTCAGCAGCGTTCTGCAGCAATTGACCAAACTTGAAAAAAACCTGGGGGTATTTTCCTGGGGAACTGTTGTTAGGAATGGCTCCAACCTGCAGGCTGAAGTCCAGGTTCAGGTGGAAAGTTAACAATTTCCAAATTTCAGATCGTGTTACAAGTGGAACCCAACTATAAAGTCCATTTCGGGTATATGAGTCAATTTGGAACCGCCCAAAAGTCAGGGACATATCGCTAATTAAAAAATGGGTTCATCATGGAATGCATGGGATATTTGCAGTCCGGTATTTAATAATATCAGTGATCCATGTTAACTATATAGTCTGTCCGGGATGACATTTTCATCAAACTATGTATTTTAACGATCATATATTAATTTGTTCCATATTGTGGTATATTCGGCTCGATTGTGCAACAAAGAACACGTAAACGCTATCTGAGCCAACAGTAGTTGTATATCCTGTACTTTAAAATTATCATTAATCACTATAGATATCGTAGTCTCAACCATAGTTGTTATAGATGTATTGTTTAGCTGTTTCTGGCATTTGTCACAACAAACAGACACTTAATGTGCGACTAGACCTGACTCATGGATATACAATATCCCAATTCACCCAGCATATATGAGCCACTGTATTGAATTTCTGACAATATTACAGTAGAAAAAATGATCAGAATTTGCTCAGAAAGTGCCAGCAGTTATCAAAATGAATATATAGACAGATATGTAATTGATTTTAAATAGATCGATGACCAGCCATTCCATATCAGCTGCAATACAACCAATATATATATATCATAGTAATTAGAGTACAATTGAAAAGATTGGGTTGCAGTCCACCAGAGTTTTTGAAATATATTACAAATCAATTGGATGCCAACCCACAGTTTGAGTTTGTAATAGTGATAATCAACATAAAAATCACCAATTCAGAGAGAAGATAATATACAACATATTGGTCATTTGGTACAATGATGATATTGTAATTACTAACAATAGATGCTTCAAGGTGAATTGCACAAAAGAGTAAATGAACTCTTGTTCAGCACTATGGACTGCCTTGCATCAATATATATGAAATCAAGAACAATCCATTGTATACTATGTGTGCTCTAATATGGGTGTCAACAGATGGTCAATAGTGGCTTAAAATGCAAAACTGATCTCTTTTGCAGCAGTATTGACAACCTGAAATCAAGATATGTTCAATCAAAGACAGTCTTGAGTACAGTGTGAATGCTCTGAAGTGAGTGTCAACGGAGCATTGACCGAGGCTTGAGATGTGCTCCAAAAACATGATGAATGCTTTTACAACAGTATTGACTGTCTTTCATCAGGATATATTGAATCCAGGAAGATCTATTGTTGATTATTAATGCTCCAAAATCAACGCCAATGGAGCATCAACATGTTGCAGTTCAAAAGTTTATTATTCAATATAATCACATTGGTGGTGTTGATTGAATCAGATGTTTTGACTCTCATTAGTGGAAGATAGTCATTTTGCAGTGCATCTGGGATATATCAGAATGGAACTACAATTCTAATTACAAATTTGTAACACATGTCAATACATGTGGCAGCAATTTAAATGACAGACAATCCAATTGATATAGTGTACATATCGTGCGGAATAATTATTCTAAAATGAGTGACAACAGAACCTCATCAGTGGCATATGATACAGCGCAAAAAGCAAATACATTATTTTGCAACAGAATTGTCCACCTATTGTCAAGATATAATCAATTTTGAACAAACTATCATTTAGTATGATTGCTCAAAAATGTGTGTGAATACAGCATTAATGTTTTTCAGTTCAGTGGACTATTCATAGATATAGTCGGATTGGTTGAAATAATCAAAAGGGATATTTTGACTGACTTTATCAATCACAGTTGTGCTGAGTAATGATGTATGGTGGAGTGATGATTGGTGATTAATGAACAAAATGAAGTATGACTAGAAGAAAATCAGCATTTCAACTGACACTAAAGCACGAAAAATATGGAATCAGGATTCGAACGATGGCCAATACATGGGGGGAATGAAATAAGGATATAAACGGAGGCTAAAGCACAACCAGAATGATATCAGGTTTCAAACAAAGGCATAATCACGGAATCTGGATTCAAACAGAAGCTGACAAAATGGTGCAAACGCCTCATATAATCAAAGCAGGAGTTCACAGGTATTGAAGAACAAGTGAATTACTGCATATATACCATGCATTTGGTGGAAAATATGTTGCTTTCTTCACTTGTTCTCTTGTCTCTATTACAATCAATTAGATTTGGCTTTCCCTGCTTTTTCACACGGTGAATCTGGATTGAGTTGCATTTATACAGTCCTCCCCCCAATATGTTCAGGCTACCCTCCTACGTCTTGGGCATCTGGCTTTAATTTGATAACCCTTAGATGCTCGAGCCCTGAACCCTGAATACCCAGGACTGAACCCTTGATGGAAGCACAAGTGTACAATTGATTCAGCCAGTTATATTCATGTTTCACGTGCCGTAATCCTGTCCACTTAGGCTGCGATCATTTTCATTGCAATTGCAATACAGTCTTCAAAGTTTTTATATCCGCAACCAATTTTGAAATCCGATTCGTCACCCGATCCGAGTGGTGACACATCCGTCAATCTTGTGTGTGGACCTTCCAAAGTCCTATGAATCAGGATATCAATGGCACCAAGTGCTGTTTGTAATACATCAATGAAAATGAAAGGACCTGCGACTGTATTAATTCTTGTTACCGTTCAGAAAACAAATGGGATTTGCACCACCATTATCCAAACCCAACAATCTGCAGTAACTACGGAACATTTCACGATTGGGCCGTAATATCCACCGACAATAACGGCATGGAGGAATTCAACACGTTTGGTGATTGAATTGAGAAACAATTCTGTATACACTCCAAACTTTTGAATATTGACCTCAAATCTCTCTTTCCTTGGTACATTGCCCAACGGCAGGCAAATCAGCATTTTGCCCAAGTTGAACAATACAGACAGCGATTCGCCACCTGGTGTGCAAAATTCTGGCAACCCAATAAGTGTATTTGGAGTGAAATTCTTTGTGGCAACGACTGATGGGTATACCGGAACAGCGATACCTGCAGGTCCATCTGTAATACATACTTTGAAGTGGTCCACACCTGTGCCCGGAGAATGATCAAACAACTATATCACGCACAGTTTGAAAATTTCAATGATCAATGGCAGCTTCTGCGCCCCAGTATCCCGATAGGTATAGCTTCCCCGAATGAACGAAGAAATGATGAGGAGTCAGATACTGGTCGATTGCACCAAGTTGGACCTAGACCACACCCGGGAAGCGGCGAATACAATGAGGGATACTGTGTGTCAACTACTACAGACACCACCATCGCAATTCAAGTATCAAATAAGCTAACTACATGATCAAATCATCGCCCAAGTAACAACCATGTACACAGTCCACCATATGAATACTGCTCTGGTGCAGGAAGGAATGGACTATCTAGCAAATCAGGAGATCATGCACCAAGAGCTGGCAATAACACCACAAAAAATTATGGATATATAAGCAACAGTGCCAGTCTGCGCTCATGGAGATCAGCAAGCCATGATCAGAGATCTGGAACAACAATTGGAACACAGCGCACCAGAAATAATGGAATACCTGAGACCAGTGATGGAAGAAACAGAGAAATACCTCATGATGTGTGTAGAAGAAAGAAACAAATATTGGGTTCCAGTCAAAAGAATGCTTACACTGACAGGAAATGGTGGAAATAGTAGTGGAAACAGGAGACATAAAGCCTGCAAAATGTTCGTAGTCTGGAGAACAGACAGTAAAGTCCTCGGAGGCTGAATGGTACAGATAGCAATGAAAAGTCAAGATAAACCAACATGATTTTTCAATAATCAATCCAAAATGGAATATACACCAAATCGATTGGAAGGCGTAGTATGAAATTCGATCCAGCAAGAAACCAGCAGAGTTAGTGGTAACATCGAGCTTCAATCACAGGAACAATTGTTGGACCTATCACTCCTAGCCTTTGGAGATCAGGACATATGAACCACTGCCAATCCAGAACTCCTTAAACTTTGACCAAAAGACCACGAATTGTCTGAGTATTAACCAGAATTTCGACAATCGGTGCCGGATGTTCACTGGCTCGAAGCAGCCCAAGTGAATGTATAAAGACAACTTCTACCCTTGGACTCAAACTTCGGAATCCAGCAACATGACGATTGTTCCAACGAGTAGAAACACAATGCGTCTAGCTGGACTCGCATAGTTCCAATATTACACCTCGATGAAGGTGATATTTGATGCAGGTTCAATATACTCTTTCATACATGATGGCATCGAAGCAATGGCTATGGATCCCCACCTCATGAAAGCCTTCCTATTTCAAGACTGAGCGACAGCAGTCAACCCCGAGCAGGTGAATGGTGCATACCTTGCTTCTCTCGATAGAGATCTACTGGGGCGAGCGGACAGCACATGGCAAAGCTTTGGAGTACGTGAGCATCATCGGGTAACAGCAAAATTGTTATAAAGGATCACACAACAACGACAGAAGCCGCAGTGGTACAGGTAATGTGATTAACTAAATATCTATCCTGCTGTTAGCCCCTGGTTCACGATATCGACCATGTCAGTACTTGACTTGCTACACTTGAATCTGGTTCGGTTCTTATTACCGTTGGAATACCTAGTAGCCAACACAGAACGGCAGCAAATGTCCTGGGAAACCACGAAGATAATGGTGATGCTGATCAGATCAGCGACATTGTGTTACCAAGCATCTTCTCTGCAGAGAGATGCAGGCTTGCGGAACAAAAATATCACTGACAAATCCAAAGGTGGAGAAAAGGAGACACTGGGTATGGACTTTGAAGAAATGATGAAGGTAGCCAATTATGGAAGGTT
The DNA here is from genome assembly GCA_015178995.1 of Trichophaea hybrida. Taxonomy (NCBI): domain Eukaryota; kingdom Fungi; phylum Ascomycota; class Pezizomycetes; order Pezizales; family Pyronemataceae; genus Trichophaea; species Trichophaea hybrida. The sequence continues at coordinate 54,623 of WHVE01000757.1, forward strand.
CGGTGAAGGCCGCATTAATTGGAATAACTGGGCATTTACACCATCCACCTCGGAACAGATGCTCTTCAACAACAATACCCCATTTCAATCCCTCACTGCACAGGAACTACAGGTCAAGGGCGCAAAAGGTGTATATCTTGTACATGATGGTGTACAGTCACTGCTCCAGAAAACTGCCTCGCCCAACGGAATCTTACCAGCTGGAGAATATATGAATATGGAGTGGGTAATGATCTACCGAGCATACCTATGGAACAATTTCCCAAATGACATGGTATTCGACTTGCAGGAAGACCAAGCTGAATGTCAGAAAGGCAAGATTCTTCTGTTAGGGGGATACTGCAGCTAGATGTAACTTATCTATATCGTTGTACCGACTTATGGTAAAGGCGAATTTTAATTTTAATAATCCAACTAAAGATAAGAAGATCGATTGAGACGCGTTTACGTCGTTGTACCGTATGTACGAATACGGGCATCTATTGCAGTATGGCCCTGTTTAAAAGTCGTAACTGTCTTGAAGGTAATCCTCCGAAGACTCGTCAAAGGCGACTTGGGAAGGAAGTTCACCGGTATGGAAAAAGTGGTAGTATTCTACCCAAAGGTTATTACGAAGGAGGTATCTTGCCAGGTGTTCGTATTTGGCTCGAGTGTTGGCTTGGGCGTACAAGAGGCGAGCGTAGTGAATCTTCTGATCGTCTGTAATAGACATAAAAGTTTATTGGTGAATATTCTTAAGGTAATTAACTTAATAATATTTCAGGTGGTTTTTCCGCTGTTGTGTTCTGACTGTGGTTTGTTCGACTGTTGCTTGAATCGTTGTGTGTTTCAAACTTGTGGGTTTAAGGTGGTCTTTTATAGGTGAGTATTTCCGCGTCAAACCATCCAGCTAAGGGGTGACGGTACTGCTCTGTAATCTATGATGTGTGTGTATAGTACTATCTCATAAACACTCAGTCCACCGTAGTGGGTGTTCACATAACATCCGATCGTTGCTTCAGAGCCGATCTCGGTAGTTAGCTGTGGAGAGTTCCGTTTGACAGCGTGTGGTTGCGTAAGCCCCCACCAGGAGTTCCCAAAGGTTATCTTGCATGTTATGACGTTGCTGACATACATATCGGACCATTACTTCGTATTAGTTATTTTTCTTCGTATTAAGTGGAATAGTGATCAATGATTTAATGAGCTGCCAACCCATACATTGCCACGTACCTAGTGTCATCGGGTCTTATCTGTGTTCCCCGTAGGGGGTGCCCTGTATCAGTTATCGTGTTGTAAACACGGCAGAGCTGGGGTTCGACAGTCTAGATCCAAGCACTTATCTTTTAGGTAGAGTTAACTACCGGGGCGCAGTTAGCTTATCTCCTTTGCTTACTCTAGCTCTAGAGATAGCAAAGTCCCGCATACTAAGATAATATCGCTTGTCCAACCAAATCCATGAAGCTAAGCACGGGTATGGTTTGTCCCAGTATTGGCATGATAACGAAGATAACACTGGTCTGATCCGTAACGCACAGCTGATCCGAAGACCCCTGCTTGGCAGTTACATTGCTTCGGCAGTATGGTTGGTGTGTCCCATGCCTTGGCCAGTACTATGGGTTGTTACCACCAAGATTACTGTCTGATCGAGTGTGCGTACTGTCTCCACACTGGGTAGCTATTCCCTATGCTGAAACGTAGTATTGTAGCATAGACAATTATGGGGATTTCACCCGGCTATGTTGAGCCGTCTGCTAACTCATCAGTAGACATCCTGAGGGGTGTGATCTTTAACCGTTGATTCATCTTTGAATAACGGCAAGCCTGGGAGACTACGCCTGATGTACTTCATACGCATGCTAAGGGAAAACCCCTAACATCTTCTATGTCAGAACAATCTTCTCGAACGAGCCGAACCCAACAAGTTTCAGTGCAAGATCATTCAACCTCGAACCAAATTACACAAATGTGTTTTAAGCCAGGTAGCGCTCATCTGGGGTTTTGATAATAAGGTGCCAACATGAGAGTGGACAAATCAGCTACCATTTCGGCAGTTGTTTCAGTACTGGTATGGCGTTTTGATGGAATACGTCGGGCCAATAATTGCAGACAGCTGCAAGCGACGGTTTATGATAGCATTTTTTAAGTATACCTGGACATTTCTTCGAATAACATTCCACAACTTGATTTTGAATGATCCCAAAGACCAGAAAGCATAAAAGAGATACAATTGAACAACTGTAGTTCATCAGCATGTTGATGAGAATCGTCAGCAGATAAACTGAAACATGATAGAGCAATAGGAATTTGGACATGAGAATGACTATTTACAAGATGAACCGCCAATATTTAGTATTCTTTCATTAGAGAATGTATGTACAGCATCGAGGTAGAAAGTAGAATTGGGGAGAACATAATTAGGCGTATATGTGGCATTTTTTGGAGATATATTGTGCTTTCGAAAATAGTAGGTATAAGTTTGACAATTGGTGGAGACCATGCACAGAGAATTTAATTGCAGACGAATGAGATAGACATACCAAAGGTTTGTTGGAAGTATTTTGGAAAAACCTGTTGCACACTAACACTAATAGAGTGTACATATGGAGGGCCTGTATACATAGACGAATCAGAGAGATACAATAGGTAACCTTGTTCGAAGGTAATTTGAAAAACTTGGGTTCAGTATTGAACAATGTTCGGGTGTATCAACCCCAATGACTACACAAGAGACTCGTACAGCAATTACAATAGCTAACACAGTGGAAAGAACTTAATTCGTAGGTCCAATCCTACATATAAAACCTCCTGTTATACTATGTATTGTCTCTACAACAGCATAATGGTATTCTTGCTCCGGATGTGCCAGTGCAAGATGCTGAAGCTTCCAGTGGCCGCAGTGAACAGTTCTAGAGCCTCCGGGAGCGCCAGTGTAAGGATCTGTACGATCCAGAACCGCCGGTGGAAAGTTTAAGACCCTGCAGGAGCAGCGGCAAATGACTCTGGCCCCTCCAGGAGAGCCGGCACACGATTCCGGAGCCTGCGGGAGAACTGGTATATAATGCTGGGGCCTGTGCATGATGAAAAACAGGTGTATGCTCGAGCGCAACGACCAGGGGGACTCAATAGGACTGGTATGCAGACATAGATACTTCAAATTGTAATTTCTCTTGATATCCATAAACAGTATACACAGGGTTGAACAAATGCAAAAGGAGAGAAATGAAATCGGGAGCTGGACGAGATGAATCTCCAGCGGTCTTGGAGAGTGATGGCTTAGAGAGTTATGACCAGATGGATCTCCAGCAGGCTGGGAGCGAGCTCACAGAGTGATGGAGGAAATGGATTTCGAGTGTGATTGCGGCTGCCAAGCCCGAGTATTTTTGACTGACGGTCACTGACATTGTTTGCTGAAAGCGAGGGCAGGATAGAACGCGAGTAATAGGAGCGAAAACCCATGTGGGAGATGTTAACCAACAATTGCGAAGCTGAATGAAGAAGTTAAATTGGGTTGAGAGGAGAGGCTGCACGTTCGGTGCTCTCTGCTGCATTTACAGTGCTCTCGGCTGCACGAATGGTGCTCGTGGCCTAATGTACGGTCCTTGGCAGCAAGTGCATGGGAGGGGGACTTGGTAGCTCCGGCAGGGTGCAGAGAGCGAGGGTCAGACGGAGTGTGAGTGTAATTTGTGCTAGACTTGGCTTGAGAGATGTTATCTGATGATCACCAAGCCGAATGGAGAATGTAACTTGGATCAGAGGGGGAGTCGGTCTCTGAATCCGGCTGCAGACACCAGGACCACATGGTATGTGAAAGTGATTGATCAAGTGAGGATGGATCAGAGCTGGCTCTACAGATGGCTCATGATGTTTACCACCTGAAGGCTGGCAAATTTCAGCGGGGGAACTTCACTATAGAACAGCTGGATGGGACGAGGTTGCGAGAGTAGATGAACAAGAAGGAAAGGGCGAGATGAATGAAAGCTTGAGAGCTGCAGAGATATCAGAGGTCGGAGAGTTTGGATTCTGATGCAAGAAACAAGAACTCGATTTGCTAAGTTGGATTCGTATTCTGGTCAAATCTGTAAGATAGTTAATGGGCTTAGCCTTATATGGCTTGGATGGCCGAAATTGCACCCCTGATTTGAGTTCAACCTGTTAGGAGCTATGGCTTGTCAAACAGATTAGACAAGAATACAAATGCAACTTCCTGAATTGAGTTCTAGTTTCTCAGGGCGGTGCATACTCTAGCTTTGTCTAGCAGAGAGTAGCGTGACTTGCTTGGAGCGGTGTTTTCTCTAGCTGTGTCTAGCAGTGAGTAGCGTCGCTTACTCGGAGCGGTGCTGTCTCTAGCATCGTTTAGTAGAGAGTAGTGTCGCTTACTTGGAGCGGTGCTTTCTCTAGCTTCGTCTAGCAGAGAGTAGCGTCGGTTACTGGGAGCAGTGCTTTCTCAATTGTCATCTAGTAGAGAGTAACGTTGCTTACTTGGAGCGGTGCTTTCTCCTGCTTTCCTTGTTTGGAGTGGTGCTTGCTCTAGCTTCACTCTTCGGAGCAATAGCTTCGTTTGGTGGAGAGTAGCTTTGCTATTTGGAGTGATACATTCTCTAGCCTCATGGTTCGGAGCGGTATGATCTGTGTCCTAGTCAGTTCACGGCGGATGTCAGTCCGCGGAGTGCCCAGTCAACCCGCGGAGTAACTTGGCTCGGTGAACTAACCGGTCAGTTGATGGAGTCTATCACAACTCTGTGAACTGACCAGTCACTTCATGGAGCTATGGCGGCACAGAGAGACATGACAAAAGCTCGGTCCAATTAACTCTGCGAGTATTTATCCAATCACCAAGAGATGTATATATGTAACATGCAAAATACATTGCTCTTTCAACTCCCAATCTTTGATTTATGATATCTTCAAAATCGATACAGCAGCTTTAAAAACACAACCAAAAAACACCCAGAATCAATGTTTTTCCATAACCATTCTATCAATATTAGAGATATGATAATTTGCAGACTAGGAATTGAAAGAGCAATGAATTATGCATATTTCATGTATACATAACTTTGAGATCGGAGTAACTGTTAATGTTGGTTGAGCATAATTAGCAATTGCCTGTTCACGGATCCGTGAACTGACCGGTTCATTCACAGAAGGTAGGACTCTGTCAACTGACTAGTCACTCCGCGGACTGACATTCTCCATGAACTGATTGGAACATTCCCTAGCTTCGACCGGTGGAGAGTAGCTTCACTATTTGGCTCGGTGGGTTCTCCATCTTCACTCTGTTCTCCAAACACAGCGGTAGCTGATGATATCTCAATCAGGCACATTGCGGGTGAAAATCCAGTTATTCGGGCAGCCATTCTTAGGGTGTCGACTTTTGCATGTGTGTAACAGTGAAATAATCCCTGTTAAATCCAAAATGTGAGTGGCAACGGCTTTACAACATCAAAACCTGGTAAAGTACATCTCAGCATGGATTTTTTTCGCCCATGCCATACAAAATTGTATGGCAAACAACTACAGCGTATATCTCAGTACTATGTCGCACTACAAACGCATGTCAGCTGCGATGCTGCCACTTCACTGGACAACAACAACCGCACACATAATAAAGAATTTGTGCGAAGTGTAAGAATACTAGATTACTAGCCTAGGAATCATTTAAATCAATTTGGAACATCTACAGTGCTGTGGTTTTTTAGATATATGGCTGCGAAGAAATTGGTGGAGAATACTACACGTATGTAGCGAGTGTAGTGGATCTGCAGATCTCATCATGGATTTTTTTCGCCCGCCCATACAAATTTGTATGGGGAAATGGGCTTGCGTACTTTTCAGAACACAAGTTATTTTTCATTTCATCGCAAAACTGTACAAGTCGCTTTCAGGCTCTTTCAGGCTTTCACCAGCACGAAAGCAAATCCAGAAGGTGTCAGCCGGGGGCCAACTTTGATAGCACGGCGAACTTTCTGGCATTCCTCAGGCTTTCGCTGTATTTTTCCTTTCGCTGCTTCCCACTGTACAGGTTTTGCTAAGATACCTTTTTCAACGAAGCGCTGGCCAGTGTATGAATCTGTCGCTAGTGTTGAATCATAGCTCTAGCGAGCATATGAAGATTTGACTAGCAGTAAACTTTAGTTTCATCCAGCATTCAAAGCTTTGGCTAGCAGCAAAGATTGACTCTGGCCGGTGTCTGAAGCTTTAGCAAGTGTGCGAAGCTCTAGCCAGTGGTATAGCATAGATTTATCCAGTTGACTTAGTACTAGCAGTAACCTCAATCTAGATCACGGCCGCATTACTGCCACCACCACCATCACCAGAGGCTCACTGTCAACACAACCACTACCTGTATGGAGATCCAGTGGATGGTCTCTCTCAAACTTGCACATATACCATGGTGTCAATGGCAATTGCATTGCACATTCGGCTGGCAGATCAGTCTCGGAGTCCTGCTCTGCGAATGAGTCCTAGCAATAACATTCACCCGTTACGATTGATTTGATTCCTTCTCCTCCCGCGCCCGGAGGCTCCAGAATCTAGCACCACGGTTTGACAGCATTGGCTTCAATTAAGTTCTTGAGTTCTTATCGTATCATGACATGAGCTATCTGTTCAATATGTAGTTTGATCCACTTATTCACCTCCAAGTCTCAGATTTGCAATCAGATCAATTTTCGTTGTGCGGCTGTGGAAAATGGGCAAAAATAACCCCGAAATCACTGGTTTTCCACTGCGACTCTATGAATATACATTCGATCGTAAATCAGAAACTCGAAGGTGAAAGAGCGCATAAAACTACACATTTCACGTATAGATTATGTCATGATACGATGAGAACTCAAAAACTTAATTGGAGCCAAAGTTATGGGCTTCTAAGAGCGGGTTTTTGGAGGAGCGGGTTTTTGGTGCAGTAAGTCTGCGACGATACGATTTAAAGCACTGCACAAGCAATTCTGGCTCTTCCAATTGCATGGTGCTTGGTGCTCGGTGGCATCACTGCCAGCCAATCTGTATCACGTCCAGCCAGGCGAGAGCCATTTCTGCTGAATCATGTTCAGTCAGCAGAGAGCCAGACCAGCTCGATCGCTTCCAGCCAGCCGAAAGTCAGCCCAGCTCGATCGCATCCGGCCAGCTAAAAGCCTTGGTTTTATTGCTAATATAGTTGATTCAGCAGCTGTTGCCAGAAACTAAATCGCTCTTTGTGGCTAACCGTATTCGGACTAGCTACGAGGTTGTGTCCATGGACACAACCTCGTAGCTAGTCCCAAAATAGCCTAGTGTTGTTTTGTTTCATGACTCTGGTTCTCCCAGCTCAATCCTCTCTAGCCAGGCAGCAGCCAACCCTACTCGATCGCGTCGACCTACCTCCCAATCAATACCCTTTCCACTGAAGCTATGGCCAGCGTATGAAGCTTTAGCTAGCGGTGAAGCTTATCTCCAGCCAGCATACAAAGCTTTGGTTTGCGGTGAAGTTTTGCTCTAACCAGCATACAAAGCTTTGGCTAGAGTCAGAGATACCATCGTTTCGCTCAGTAGTCATGAGATAGTAGTACTTCTTCTTAATACAAAAGATACTTCCCATCGGTCCCCTCATATCCCACTCGTGCCTCACTTAACACATCGTCTTCATACTATTCTCTCCTTCACTCTTGGGTTACACCCCCCCATTCTTTGAACAGGGCCCCCTCTTCAATAATCACACTATGAGTATGATTCATACTACTCTTTTCATCAGTTCCGAGCATGGCGAACTTACACGGCTTTCACGAAAGCCTCGTATTCTCACGATACAATACTTCAACCGCAAACTGTATGTCTAGAGGCAAAAACTGTCCAAGTTCAAATTATATATATATACAGTCTGAGTGGCCATCAACATCAGAATATCATCATTTCATTCGTGCCACTCATATTGTAATCCATCGGTCGCGCATTCCCATGGCATCTCCCTCGAACCTCGATCAAGTTCACCTTGAACCACCCTTCCGAGACTCCTTCAAATATCGTCAGATAGATAAGAAAAGGGCCTGAGTAAATCAGATAGTCAAGTTCTACTCACTCTGGTTTCTCTGGCTTCTCTGGCCTCATCGGGTATCTGCCTCAGCATCTTCTCCATGCGACCCATGCGATCCTCGAAATCTCCCATCCTCGTGTCCACCTTCTTCTCAAGTCGGTCGAACCTGGCATTCAT